>JAUTBT010046260.1:0-16477 GCA_032361225.1 Lepetodrilus schrolli | reverse complement strand
AGGTAACTTTCGCGAACATTGATGCCGGGCCCCCGGGGCGGGATTTGAACCTGGAACCATTGGCTCCGAAGTCCAACGTTCTACCACTGCGCTACCATCCGCCCAGTGGTAGTAGTAGTAGTAGTAGTAGTAGTAGTAGTAGTAGTATATATTACTAGCATTCAACTTTAAAGAAAATATTATTCATCACTATTCTTTCTCTCAAAGCTAACATATTAATTGTTTTGTTTCATTTGCAGCGTCCAAAGGGAGTATATCGACTGTTTGATAGAAATCACATCAGATGTGTGTATAAGGACAGCACAAAGGACTCTGATTCAGTTCGTGCAAAAGGCACTTCAACCATTGAGAGAGCTTCATTCGTGTAATCCAACTTCCACACCGTCGTCCACTACAACTACTATCACAACAATGGCGCCACCCACAACCACTAATAAAGGTACGTAACTCTAAAGTTCTATTTGTGTACTTTGTATAGTTTACATTGTATAGTTTTTTGTCCATATTAGATTTTTAATCCCACCTGGGAATATGGAATTTACTGGTCGCATTGAATTGTTCGTATGAATAAACCATCTCGGAGTTTCGAATACGTAATCTGTAATATGCTTGCGAATGTTTTTTGTTTAATAAATTCAGTAAAATATGAACACGAATGTGAAATTCTATTTATCACATAACTGTAGAAACTAGTATAATATTGATTTTCAGTCAAAAACACCATATATAGGCAAATGATAACAAGCAAGTACAGTCCTTCTCAGAAATGTGGCATCTCCCTTCGAACATGACCATTTACGGAGATGCTTTTTTTTAACACAAAATGGACTGTGTACCCTGTTTACATTTTTTTTCAATGGATTCCATTTCGATCCTCGT
The DNA here is from genome assembly GCA_032361225.1 of Lepetodrilus schrolli. Lineage (NCBI taxonomy): Eukaryota > Metazoa > Mollusca > Gastropoda > Lepetellida > Lepetodrilidae > Lepetodrilus > Lepetodrilus schrolli. The sequence continues at coordinate 15,598 of JAUTBT010046260.1, read as the reverse complement.
ACACACGCGTTATCTATAGTTTCGCTCGCTATTAACCTCGTCTCTTTAGATATCGTCTATATCCTGCACTATATCCAGTTATCTAAAGACACTCGGTTATCTCTCTCTCTCTCTCTCTCTCTCTCTCTCTCTCTCTCTCTCTCTCTCTCCAAAAAGAACATAATTCAATTAAGACAATGCAACGTCTTTGACTAGTTGGCTAAGGTCTTATCAACTATCTCTGATAATCCTGGCTTCTTTAAACATCCAGGGATTGTTGAGAACATAGACTGTTGGAATAAACCGGAAGTGAAAGCAACGTGGAATGCTGGACTAGATCTACTGCGATCAACGTCCTTTGATACAGCTGCAGGCATATGCAGGTGAGATAATGAAGAGGCTACAACAAGTCTTAATTTGCACGTAGCCTACACACACACGCACATGCATATTGAGTTGTTTTGGCTGTTCCGACTTCCGGACGTCGCCCCCTCTGCATACAATGGTGGCACTCAAGTGATAGTGAAGCACGTTCCAGCTCGGCTGGTTCGTGGATGGGTGACTGATAACCTGAGAGTATCTATGATTCGTTCCTGCCCCACATTGAAACACAAGCTGAAAAACTTGTGGTGACACCTTCTAGAAGTGGCTTAGTTCGATAATGCTTATGTTCACCCAGCAGAGAGTGGGTACACGGAAGAATGCTATGGGCATGTGAATGATAAACTTTCTAGCGCCTTGAAAGGCAGCTTTGGTTGTATACTCCCCATGGAGTTGAGAAAGAAAATGAGAACGATCCACTGACCGTGGTAATACGTATATGTATACAGTGCCATGAGCATGCTTTGAAGAATGGAATTGGTGCAATATAAATATTCACATTATTATTATTATTATTATTATTATACAAATATAGATCTATATATTACATTTGACCAATAATAAATATTGCAATAGGTAAAAATCACACTATATTGACCACACCCACCACATAGTGTATGGATCCTTTTAACAGGTGTCATGATCTCGTCGTCTTTTCAGCAATATACAACAAATTACTTCCTACATAACTGAAGGAATCGCTAAACATTGCGATCAGACGGCAGTTCAGGTAGTAGAAGCTGCAATTGAAAAATTCACGGGATACCTCACTAGGATGTATGAGTGTCCCACGACGAAGACGTCAATCGGCTGCTACGACTGCCACAGTGGCGGCGGTTCCTGGACAAATCCACACTGCCCAGTGAGCGGTCATATTGTCCAGTGGGCAGTATCCACCACAAAGTGCAAAGACAGGTGCTTCAGCAGGACCAACAAATGGAACAAAGGAGGTCAGTTATATGTTTGAATCATGGTAATAACTGTCACTGTATTTTAATTGATTAATAACAATAACAATAATAATACTAATAACAATAATAATAATAATAAAAAATATTAATAACAATCAATGATAAGAATAATAATTAATTAATAATTAATATCTGTATAGTCAGCACTAATATTACTGCTTTTATTTTTAGAGCCGCTTTCACTTATATTGTATTCCAACTCGAAATGACGTTCACTCCACTAAATTTGATCTAATTCAATGTCTTCTTTCCCTCCATCATGATCGGTATGTTCCTATGTAAACTAATTAAGTTTTCTTTCATGTTCTAGTGATATTCCGCGGCTGCGCAGAAGGTCATTACATGCCAGAAGCTCGTCCTCTGCCTCGTTCTGGATGTCACGAGATCCGGGGCGAGACTTGGTGTTTCTGTGATGAAGACAAATGCAATAATGTATCCATGGAAGCCTATCTGCCTGTCCCTGTGTAGACAGACACGAGCGCGCGCACACACACACACACACACACACACACACACACAGTGAGACACGCACGCACAGATATACAGACATATGACACGAGCGCACACACACACACACACACACACACACACACACACAGTGAGACACGCACGCACAGATATACAGACATACATTAATGGGATAATCAGTTCTTAGTTTATACAATTTGAATTAGGTTTATACGCTATATATGCGCAGACACATATGTTATCTCTCTCTCTCTCTCTCTCTCTCTCTCTCTCACACACACACACGCACACACACACACATACAGTGAGACACGCACGCACAGATAGACAGACATATATTAATGGGATAATCAGTTCTTAGTTTATACAATTTGAATTAGGTTTATACGCTATATATACGCAGACACATATGTTATCTCTCTCTCTCTCTCTCTCTCTCTCACACACACACACACTCACACACACACGCACACACACACACACATACAGTGTGACACGCACGCACAGATATACAGGCATATATTAATGGGATAATCAGTTCTTAGTTTATACAATTTGAATTAGGTATATACGCTATATATGCGCAGACACATATGTTATATATATATATATATCTCTCTCTCTCTCTCTCTCTCACACACACACACACACACTCACACACACACACACACACACACACACACACACACACACACACAGGTATAGCCTATTACACATGCATGCCAGTATATCGGTGACAAATAGCCTCAAGAGTGTGATCGACAAAGCTATCATACCCCTGATCTCGTCACGGCAGTAGGAAGGAAGTCCTTTTGATTGTTATAATGAAGAGAATCTTCGATCGACAAAATGGCGTTCTAGCATGCATGTATAAACAATTGTGTTATTCATCGCCGTAAAATGTCCAAACACTTTTGACTTTGTACATATGTAGCATATATAGGCTGGTCTAGAGTACTAATACCGACACGTTATTTTCATTTATACACGATATGCTTGTATGTAGAAATAGAGAATAATTAGGAGATGCAACAAAGCATTGGGCACAACTTCGCTGTATGAAAATAGTTCCCATGACAAGTGTACTTTTAGGACAATGTTCACATCTGCTCGCTATGATGGCAATAACTACATTATACGTATAGTCAGGTTACACGTGATGTCCCGTGCCTAAAGGTCATCAATGAAGTCACAGAATCTAACTGGAAATAATATACCATGTATCCATTCAATTGCAATGACATACCTGGGCACAGTATTTCCACAACCATTTCAATTCAGAAATGATGTGTGAAAGTAATTGATGTCACATTATTGTATCCAAAATATTGAAAGTACTACTTGTCTTGTTGTTGGTCAATAGATTATCATTGACCATTCTAACATGGCTTTTATGAATAACCTACAACGATTGGATCATCATAGTCAACAGCTCGACGAAATTATTAGAATTGCTGATGTCATAGACGTGCTCATTATGACGTCACAAACTAGTCAAGCTAGTTTGCAACATCAAATTATCGATCCCAAACGCTTTTCAAAATGTCTGAAATTGTTGTAAATGTATGCTTGAAGGCTAATGTTTGTGTAGTCTTGTATGAATGTGCAACACGATTGTCCTATTAAGATATTAATTTCATTATCTTTCAATTAAGGAATGAATGTTGAGTCATTAGCATTAATTGTGCCATGAATCCTTGAAGCGCTTCTCGCGACCCATTAACTTCATAGCACAATGCCTGCTAATGAATCAACATTCATTCCTTAAATGCAAGGTCATGTAAAAATGTTCATTCAAAAATTGAAGGTTATCACTGAACTAAATGCATTACTACACATAGTTATTAATCATTGCTAACTGCATTACTACTAATATATTAGAATATATCAGAATTATATATATATATATATATATATAGGTCGCTGTTATTGACGACTAGTAATTATTACGAGATTGGCAAGTTATGTCTATTAGCCGAAGAACTATCTGTCTTGACCAGATACAACATAAATAATGACATCTTAATGCTTGGCACCATTATAGACTAACAAAAACATGTTCAAAAACTAATGTCTTTGTTGTGCTTCAATTAGTTCACGTTATCTACATTCACACTATAAAAATTAAAATATCCAGTTTTCATTGTACAGTCGACCCCCGTTTATTCGGTCTCAATCTGCACATATTTGTGAAGAAGTATCCTTCATGTTACATGTTAACATTAATGTAATATGTATGAATATTGAATGCCAATGGCCTCTGCCCTTAGTTATCTACTTGTTCCGACTGTCACGCTCTCTGAAAATCTTTAATATAAGCATAATGAAATACAATTTTGTGATGTCTACTGATAAAAAAAATGAATACTTTTCGAACCCGTTATCCAGTGGGGTCTGGGTGGCATGCTCCTGAAAATTTTGAAATGTAGGCAAAACAAAGTACAATATTTCCTGATATCTATAGCAAAGAAAAATACAACAAAACACAACGAATATGTAACACTAATATGTAACTCGTACTTTTATAGTCTAAACTAACAAATTAGAGCAGCTGATCTCTAAAGGCACACAAATGACCCAAAACAGCATGTCGCAAGTGAGAATAACGGGTATGTAATAGGATTCTCGCAAGAAATTATACTGATAAAGTTCTCAATTTGTGTTTCTACAACTTTGGTAGTTCATTTATATGATCCAACGATATCGGTCAATATTATGTACAAATTAACAAAAATAATCAAATAGTGGGTGTAGCAAAATCCGTTTACAATCCGTGATAAATGAAGATTAGGGTGGCAACTCTTGCTAAATTCAGAGATCCGGAAATTCAGTTACCCGCACGATTTTACCTGGAACGCAACAGTCCGGATAAACGGTGGTCGACTGTAGCAATATATACGCAATACATTGCAATTGCTCGTGTTTAACAATTTAATTGTTCACACTCACAAGCAAATATAGAGCAATGATTGACCTTACTAATGCTAGAACATATTGCACAATATCAATAGTATATTAAACAATTATGTCCTTTGTAGATTTTTTTTTTAAAAGACGGTCAATTCTATATTCTGAATGCGTTTGGCGGCAGAGATTGAAATGCCGTTTCAATGAGTTTGTAGTTGCCATGAAAGCACCCAGAGATTATGTTTTTGTGATTGACGATGACGCTTTCGACCATGTAGTTGCAATCATGATTTGGAATAGTATTTGGTTAAACCAAAAATTACTAGGGCTTGTAAATTGGATAAATCATAGATACAATTATACGATGCCTTTGAGGACGTTGAAAAGCATTGTAAAATCCTCCATGAATGCTAACGCAGGAATGAGCCGACACCAGAGGTGGTAAAACATTCATACACTCTATCTAGAATCTGGAGTTTTACATATGATATGTAAAGAGTGCATCATTCACCAAAGAATCAGCCTAACTATAAAACACAACATCTGACGTGTTGCAGATTCTGTGTTTTATTAATTTGTGTACTGGGGCGGGTGGTAGCGCAGTGGTAGAACGTTGGACTTCGGAGCCAAAACTTCCAGGTTTAAATCCCGCCCCGGCGGGCCCGGCATCAATGTTCGCGGAAGTTACCTTTCTGACGCGATATTGATAGGATGCAATGTCGGTAGAGTGGCAATACAGTTATCATTCTTGGTCTTGTCAGTACCAGCCGGTGCTCGCAGGTTTACTGCAACAATCAGCGCTACGGATGTTGCGGGTTTCCTCCTGCCATGAACTGACAAGTCGTAATATAAGTGAAATAATCTTGAAAGCGACTCTAAACCCCAATTCAAACAAGATTTGTTTTTTTAATACACGTGTACTACTTACAGTATGTTTTATCAAGTCGTCTATAGTGAATGATGTAGAATGGACATTTTTCAGTCAATCACTGAGTAGAACGATGCAGAGTGTCCCTGTATGTAGACTTCAGTGACTGTTTTATCGTTTCTGTTGCCAATTTCCATTTGTGGAGGCTGTGTATACTTGTCTTGCAGTAATGTTGCATGGCGCTAAATGTAGACTGTATCAATAAAATAAGTATACATCTAGGATCTCATATGAGTGGTCATATGTTATTGAAATTATTAAACGAGTTGGCAAAACTGATATTATGCGAGGTTCTGCCGAACATAACATAATTTTGCCAACTCGTTTAATACATTCAGTATTATATGAACACGAATTTGAGATTCTATTTAGCACATACCTGTAGAAATATCGGTTAATATCGATTTTCAGTCACAAACACTCTATAGGAAAGTGTCTTGGGAAGTGGGTTAAAGCTCGCAGATAAAATATAGTTCCAAGTAACTGTGTGAATATTAATAAATGTGTTTGCATATTTAATTGAAGAAATCTTTTAACTTTATATTCGATAAGTTAAGTCCCATGAAGAAGCTCTAAAAGAGGTCCAAAGAGACTGATATCGCGTGTGAATACAATTATAAAAATCAATTGTGTTATTGCACTAGTGAAACTATTTATATTTATAGCATGGGTTTATTGCACTCTCAAATTCCTACGTTATGCGATAACTACCGTTATTGCAGGAATTAATGGCACAATCACAATTGGAAGCAAAATACCAAAGTAGTCCACTGCTATACGTTTAAAATACCTATTGCTATCAACATACACAAGTTAGCGTAGTCATAAATCAATTAAACCTATCCGTCTGAAATTTGAATCGGTTTTGGTTTTGGTTTATCGTTGCAGAAATGTACAGCCGATGACGTTGGTAAAATGAAGTCTAACTAATAGAACACTTGGTGATCTTTTTCTGGGTTAACAGGAACATTATGACAGAACTTCTGCAATAAAGAATACCCCTATAGCAGGGCATACTTGGTTATGTTTACAAGACTTCTGTGATGAGACGACTTCTCATGATGACGCCACCTGTTGGATCGTATCTCTCTCAATACATATTTCTGTTATATTATTTCAGTCGACAGTAAAACATGACAAAAGGCAATCCATTGTCGCAAAATGGGTCCATACCGGAAGCAAGGACAACCATGTGCAGAAGAACCACACCGGAAGTCCAGCTGACGGTGGCTGTTGACATTGAGAACGAGGACGAGAAGACTAGATCCACCTCCCCACCTCTCTCCGACCTCTCCCTGTCTCCGTCCTTCTCAGACCCCCTGGAGAAAGACGGCCGACCCTCCCCGGCGTCATCGAGGAACCTGTACGAATATCTATCTGATGAGGAGATTGAGGAGAACTACCTCGGGAACATCCGCCATCCTCGTCGTCGTCACGGCGTCGTCAACTGCCCCAGCCCCATCTCGTCTGACGGGGTGGATAGTGGTCAGACGTCCCTTGAGGTACTAGCTGCTCGTGGTGGTGGGCAGTCTGACGTAACTAGACTAACTACAGGTGTCCCTGGAGAACTAGACTAACTACAGGTGTCCCTGGAGAACTAGACTAACTACAGGTGTCCCTGGAGGTATACATACATACATACATACATACATACATACTGATATTTACTACTATTACTTTTGACGCTGCTGCTACTACTACTACTACTACTACTACTACTAGTAGTCCTTGCCCTCATCCTAGCTCCTACATAATTTTGTTTACTACTAGTGTAGCAGGTTACATGTACTAATATTACTACTACTACTACTACTACTACTACTACTACTACTACTACTACTACTACTACTACTACTACTATCGTCACACTACTGACTAAATGATTGTCGTAATAGTACTGTGACTTCAAAGTCTATTATTACTACTACAACTCCCACTAACAATAATAATAATGATAATGATAATAATGATATTAATGATAATAATAATGATAATAATAAAAATAATAATGATAATGTTATTTATGTATTGTATCTACCTACCTATGTAATAGCATCCACAGGACATTAGCACATGATGTCGCTTTAAACTGACTATTTTACCATTGTGATGTAATCACTGCCAAAACGTGTGATGTCATAACATTGTCACTACGTCACATTTCAAATATGAATAGAAGCGAATACGCTGAAACGTCACAGGATCCATGCTCTTTCTAACTGACACATGACAGTGAGTAATCTATTACTACTAGGTATGGCCAGAATCGAATGTCCGATAGTAAAGGAGGCCAACACGACGTTTAGCTAGCTTAAAGGAGACTACTTCTAAAATAAGACAATTTAATACGTTATTATATGGTTAAATACAAGCATTTCCATTTAAACAATTTTAAAATGCATCTTAATTAATAAGTTATTAGCCAAAAAGATAACTGCAGACATTTAATGAGTAGAGGCGTAATCAAATGATGTGACGTCACTAATGATAAACCTTCCGCATTTAGTTATAGAAGTAGATAGCAGTAGTCGAGTGTGTCTTGTTATTTAGTGGTTATGTGATGGAAAGAGACTTGGCAGAGGATGATTTCAGAGTAACCAATGTCGATGCCTACCAGTACGAGCCCTTAGTAAACCGTGAAGACGACAGTGACACGACAGAGAGCGATAGCGAAAGTGGAATTGAAACCGAAAAAAACCCCCAGAATTTAAAAAATAAAAAATATAAATCATTAAAAATCGAAAAAATTGCCAAGAAACGTTTCATGAATCCACAGACATCTAGGCTAATTTTTCAATCAAATAAATCAATATGATGACCTTTTTTTGCGGCAACTACTCCGTATTCAACGATTACACATTCAACGATGTGCTGTTTTGATACGACCTTATCAGTCTGTCATCTAGTAGGCAGTGGATTACGCCAACTTTCAACTTTCTATCATCGCCTGAACGTTTACGCGCACATGATTTTTAACGAAGCAGTAGTAGTAGTAGTAGCAGTAGCAGTAGCAGTAGCAGTAGCTGTAGCTGTAGCTGTAGCTGTAGCTGTAGCTGTAGTTGTAGTTGTAGTTGTAGTTGTAGCTGTAGCTGTAGCAGTAGCAGTAGCAGCAGCAGCAGCAGCTGTAGCTGTAGTTGTAGTTGTAGTTGTAGTAGTAGTAGCAGTAGCAGTAGTAGTAGTAGTAGTAGTAGTAGTAGTAGCAGCAGTAATAGTAGTAGTAGTAGTAGTAGTAGTAGTAGTAGTAGTAGTAATAGTAGTAGTAGTAGTAGTAGTAGTAGTAGTCCTACTACTACAAGCCGTGATATGTGAATATTATACTAATCCTAATCACTTACTCTTCTATATTTTCGTATTTGGATGCCATACGTCTAAAATTGGAACACTTTTATTCAATCCCCTACACACTCTTATGGAGAAGTATTATATTCTCATTGACTTTTCTTAATGCATAATGCTCGGCATTAAGGCAGGTCGGTTGTACTATACATTTTAGACATTAAACCTGTGGTCGTAACGTGGACGACTGTAGATACCTACAGAGTTATCAGCTGTTACACTGTAAATATTGACATACATTGTATCTGGTTATAGTTGACACGGCAGACCCACGTGCAACCATTAGCGTTGAACAAGATGTGAACATGTCCGTACACATTTGTAGTGGGTTCATAAACATTTTAGTACCAACTGACACGTTTCATTATGATTACATATTGTAATTAAAATATAGTTAAAACTGTTGATATATATTGGAGCGTATGCATTAATAGCAACAGCTACCGTTAGACCCTGTACGATGATATGTCACGGTCTGGAATGAATGGCTCTCAAATGTGTTAATGTGTTAATGTGTTAATGTGTACGTGCATAGTAGTGTTCATGAAGTAAATTAATATCAATTAATTCTTATGGTGGCGACAAAGAAGAGTGGAAATGTCCGTGAACTTCAGTGATAGCCACGACACTGTGTTATGCTTCCAGGATCCAGGAGATGACGACGGGCCAGAGTTTGGTCTCCGGCGCAGCAAACTCGCAAAACCGTCTGGAGCGAGACGGAGCCGCAACCACGACGGGATATACTCCAAGCGAGTACGCATGTCCCTGGAGGAGCCGCAGACGATCGTGATATCAAACGGCACGGACACCCGGGGATCGTGCGAATCCGTGGATACGCTGAACAGCAAGAATTCTTCCTACGGCAACACTCTCGCGGCGCATGTTCGCAAGGATTCGATAGCGATTGGTTTAGACAAGATTGGATTCAACTTCCGGCGGAAGAGTCTACTCAGTTTCATAAAGTTGCCTCTTCCTAAGAAGGACAAGGTGAGCAGACTGGAAGTGATTTACAGCATGCGGTATTGGAATAAGCTCTATGTCTGTATATACATATTGATAGTTATGTAAATAATATACAATGATTATAGTGATTACCCAAATAAATAGTACATGTTTACATGTATGTATTCATGAGAAATCATTCTCATAACATCTACCACTATAAATAAATAAATATTTATAACTGTCTAAAGCCATAAAGTTAGCATGCAGGCAAACTATAGTTCCAAGTAAATGTGTAACTGTCATTCTTCTCTGAAGATTTACTAAATGAAACGTGTAGGAGGGTTAGCATTTATATTTCACTAACTGTACACTAGATTTATATTTTGTCTTTATATATATATATATATATAAAATCACAGCCACTAACTAGGCAGCACTAACTGGGTTTAAGCACTCAGACAAAATCTAGTTCCAAGAAAATGTGTAAATATTAATAAATGTCTGCATTTTTCATTGAAGAAATATTTTAACTTTATATTCGACAATTAAAGTCCCAAGAAGAAGCTCTAAAATAAGTCCATCGTTGGATGGCGTACCATTAACAAATGAATACTCATAATAACATCTTTAGTTTCATTTTCCGATAGTTGTATGCTATCTATTTTCGATTGAGTTTGTTTAGTTAATCGTGGTAAGTCATTTTCCTGTAAAGTTGATATTGGTGCGAAATATTTGTTCATTTGATCAGCTATTTCCGTAAAAATAGATGGCTTAATATCGTTTGCGGACTTTTTTTAGTTCAGGAATATATTCTGATGAATATTTGACTATATATTTCAGTATTTTCCAATACGAGGATTTGTATTGTTTAACTATCCAATAACACTCCATATAAGTTGCCATATAATTTGTCCCTAGCATGGTACCTCGTGTTATTTACCGCGTTCCTTTGTTTATTAAATAATAGTATATCCTTTTCTTTTAATTAAATAATAGTATATCCTTTTCTTTTAATTAAATAATAGTATATCCTTTTCTTTTAATTAAATAATAGTATATCATTTTCTTTTAATTAAATAATAGTATATCCTTTTCTTTTAATTAAATAATAGTATATCCTTTTCTTTTAGAGTTCTGCGAGCTAATTTTCTTAATCTATCTCTTTTACTACATGCCCTTCTAAGTTCCGAATTGAACCAGGGTTTATCATTTGGTCTAATTGTAACTGTCTTTGACGGTATACAGTTTCCAATAAACATAAACAATTTTGAATTTAAAAAGCTCACATGCTTCGTTAACATCAGTGCACAAACTGAGCATATCCTTCCAATTAATATTTGCTAATAATTAATTTAGTTTATTAAAATTACGACATTTTAGTTGTGGTATTGGTTTCAAGTAACACCATGATGGTCACTGATACCTTTGTCAAATTCAATAATATCGCAGTCCTCAACATTAAAATAGTTACTTAAAATTGTTGGATCAATTAGAGCCATACTTGTTGCGGTAACTCTAGTGGGTTGCTTTACAATGTTATGTAGTTTTTTTTAGTTTAAAATCTCGCTTAACTTCGAGTTTCTAGTCAATAGCATATTTACGTTTAGGTCGCCAACTATTAGTATTATACTAATGGTATCTAAAGCATTTTCAATCCTATTCCAATCTAATGAAGTAATAACGTACATGTATAATTAATATTGCAGTTATTTATTTTCTGTTGTAATTGAAATTTTGTAATTGTCATAGGGAAATGAATGCAATAAAAAATACCGTAATCACTTGAAGTCCGGGATAAAAATAGAAATCAATTATACCTGCAAACTATCTCAGAATGAAGATACAAAACAAATACAGCAATTAACTGTTGCAGGACGAAGTATCAGTGCTCGTTCTGAACTGGCTATGTTGTGTCAGTAACAAGCAACATTTATATGAATAATTATTTCCTATGTCTAAGCATGTGACATCACACCTCGCCGCTGTATAATATCTCTCAAGATATTTCTATTTGATTATAATTCGTTTCAAATTAGGTACAGCATACGTAGTTTTATCACATAACGTAGTTTTGGAGTGTTATAAACTAATGCTATACATGTACATATTTTCACTCTTGGGACATAAAGTATGCAAATTACATAGGTAACGAGGTCAGTCGTGCTGTGGCTGCATATATCAACACGTGATAAACTAGCAGTAACCGTTATCTGCTGTCCGTAACACCCGGCTATTTGTAATCCGATAGTCAGGATAATCTTCTAACATTATCAAGCCCATTTATAGTGTCATCTACGCCTATTCCTCGTAAAAAAAATACATCAACTGACCTCGTACCGTGGTAACATATGTAAGCGTATACAAAACCCTTCTCTAGAAATAATACAACGAATCCGTTATCCAGAAACAATGCAACGAACCCGTTATCCAGAAACAATGCAACGAACGTTCGTAAAACTAATGAAGGAGGGATGCGTATGTATTCCTTATGTGTCATGCCCCAGCCTTGTCACACACCACGGCAGTTGTCCCGCTTGATTGACACCCAAAGAGGAATAAATAAGACGACACATATTTAGGTCAATGCAAGAAGGAAATGTTGAGTGAACGGGCGGGAAGTTGCAATGAGAACAGAGTTGGTCTTGGAGTAAGGTCGTTCCCATGGTGATGGTGTGAAGCTCTTCCATGTCTCAAAGTGGGGAATATCAACAGGTACCCGTTCTGGGACAAAAGGTAATGAGGGTTGGAGTATTAGGGGTGTATGGTATTATTTAGGATTGCCACGTGATTGTTCGTCTGTGACGGATGACGGGGATGTAAATGAATAACGTGTACCATGCATTTCCTTGGTCGTCATATACTAATAGTTATACAAGTGCATCCTAGTGTCTGTAGTGAACGAATGTATGTATTGCGGTAGTCGCATACTATTACAATACAGCATAGTGAAAACTGAGATTTCTAGATTTCAATATCTTTGTTGACCAGCATATCTGAATCTGAATCGGTATAGTACGTGAGTGATTATGAAGTTTAACGTCGCTGCGGGCATCTTTCACCCATTTGCGACGAGTACGGTACGTAACGGGGCTCGTACACCATGGACGCAACAGCGACGTTTACTCATTAAAGAAATAATAGTAGTCTACTGACAACTGATATATAAAATATACCGACGTATTTAATGGACAATGATTTTCTGTCTGAATGGTTCGATTTTTTAAAAGTGATAGTTCATATTAAAAGCTTTGTCTATTTTTTTTTAGGTAGTTATATTGTGAATGAACGTGATCTATGATTGATGATGCAGAATGTATATTTTCAATCACTTTGTAGAATGATGCAGATTCCATGTAGAGTGTAGTCATATGTTTTACTTTTTGTTATGCCATTTTGTTTTCCTGCACATAATTGTCATCATTGTTGGAATGTGATATTAGAAAACATTAATCAATACTAAATTATCTTCCTTATTTTACCTTTAGTTGCCTTCCTCCGCGTAATATTTATGCTCCTTTTGAATTATGTTCCCACATGGATAACATTGCAGGCCATGGTTATTTTTATAACATAAACTTGTAATATAAACTGATGATGGCAATATGTGCCGTCATGTCAGATCTATGGCATGTACTTTAATTATAAACTGAGTATCATCCACGCATGCTTCAAAATGTGTATGCCATTCAGACAAGATAACGTAGAATTCAAGCATAACGTTCGCATACATATTGAAATTAAGGAACTTGATCCCTCGTGAAGAGGTTTTAGATGAAAGTTAGAGGTCTGAAGAACGCATTGAGATGCTCTGCATGTACATATCGTACGCTTGATATTCTGCCGTTCAAAAGAATCCCAAATTGTTTCACGATTCTACAATGTTGGCGAATGTAGATGTATATAATATACGCACGTAGAAAAGCAATCAAGGCTGTTAGGATGTGACAACATTCCAACTTCGTTGTACGTTAGACAATGGAGTAGACATCAACACGTGGTATCAGTGACAGAAGTGGTTCGTGTGATTTTCACATAAAAGTATATTTTACGATGAAGTCACGTGTACATGTGCACACCATTACAAGGTCGTCTCATCACAATGTCCAGCATCTCACATAATATTAATTGAACAGCTCGTGCATAATAGCTATTGTATGTGTATGCAACATGTTAATCTCTATAGTAATAATAGTACTTAAGTAACATGACTACATTAGAGTAGGACCATCCAAGGTTACTTATTCCAAATACGGCAGTGTGATAAAATACTATGGACGTCGTGTACATTACTGGTTTGGAAATGTATATATATTCGTCTACACAATGTCATATCATGTCCATAATTAAGGGAGTGTACCGGTTTTTCGACCGGTTTCCCCACCGTCTAGGTTCTGTGTAAATACGAGCATTTCATTTGTGCACGTTCATTAAACAGTGTGTTTTAGTTCACGCGGATTTCGCTGCTTCACCAAGCAAATACAGAAACCTATTTTTGCCTGTTAGTGAGATTAGACCGTCACCATACTATACAAACCCAGATCTGTTTTCAAACACATGTTCATGGGTACTTGAATTTACATATGTTAACATGCAGTATCGGCTCGTGTTGGTTTGTATATCTCTCTACTGGAAAATTGCTACATAGTCGTGTATAACCTCTAAAATCGACGTACGTCAGAATGGAATAACATGTTGTTTAAAGCTGTTCCTACCTTGATCTCATTGACACAAGTTATAATGTAATGTATGTATTAAATTTCATGGTGATCGTAACCTGTGTTTACTGGCAAGGTAAACATTTCTCTAAGTTAATGAATCGCGAAAGTCCGCAATAGGAAATTTATTGATAGCTGACCTCACGGTCTGTGGCCTATTAAAGTTAAAAGTTAAGAATTAATTATGTAATATTGATGTTCTTTTAAAAAACAACCTACATCTGTTCTCTCCGAGCATTCTACCTCACGAACATCCTAGTTATTGTATCAATAGTTTGATGTAGACCAGCGCTGCGTTCAGGCTGCAATACATTTCTCTACACCACACTGCGCCACCTTTCTATAAAGTAGTGGGATTGCGTAGGAAAATAGCAGGAAATCGTTTTGCTCATGCATGCAGTCCATCTCCTTCGTGCTTTGGGCTTTCCTACTATTTCCTACTAAACACTACGGGCTCAAAAGACGAAGTAAAAAGTAGTGCTACGTAGTACTATCGTGTGTTGGCTGAATAGCTACTGTAGCACTATGTAGCACTTCGTAGAGAAATGTATTGCAGCCTGAACGCAGCCCAGGATGAAAGTTGATTGGCTTACTCTTCGTATTGTGATTTATGTCATATATTGTAGTACGGTTAGTAGCAGGTAGGCTTAAATGTACATACATTTACCCGTAAGGGGTTAATATGTCACTACTAGGGTCGTACGCATACTTTACGATAATGTGTTCCCAAAATGATAGTACGGGTAGGGCCTAAAGCAAGATTGACGCCATTTTCTGCTTTCGTAGAAGCATGACATTCCCTCTGATTTAGGCCAGGACTACAGTACGACCACTTCGGTTAAACGCAAGTCAGGAGCGCAGTTTATATATATATATATATATATACTCAAAATCAAAAGAAAGTACACCAATCAATAATTGCTAATAAAAGTAATAAAATAGATGTTACGTGGGATATATGAGATATA
>JAUTBT010046249.1:0-16478 GCA_032361225.1 Lepetodrilus schrolli | reverse complement strand
CATCCTATCAATATCACGTCAGAAAGGTAACTTTCGCGAACATTGATGCCGGGCCCCCGGGGCAGGATTTGAACCTGGAACCCTGGCTCCGAAGTGCCACTGTTCTACAACTGTGCTACCACCTGCCCCGGGCAGGATAGTAAAGGGAGTCATGCGTAACTCGGGAGTTCTATAGAATACCATTCCCAGTGGGGGGATGGGTTGTGCTCACCAAGTCAACCAAGCTTAAAGCTCTATCTGTTCTGTGCCCATATCATAAGCTTATGGTATAGAAGGAAACCTGCAACATCTGTTGCGCCGAGTGTTGCAGTAAAACTGAAAGCACTGGCTCATACTGACAAACCAAAGGTAATTCCATTGTGACAGTGCAGACAGCACGTCCTATCTGTGTTGGATTTGAACCTATGGATTTGAACGTATGGATTTGATCCTATGGATTCAAAATCTGATTATCTACTACTGAGCTTTATCTCGATTTAAAGACTACTAAATTTGTGAAAACATCTGGCATTACAAATATAATGCAGTGGTTGATGAAATATATATTAATAAGCCATCTCCGAGTTTCAAATATGTGCCGAATACGCATGTGTGTGTCAAACTGAAAGCACATTATAGTACAGTATAATGCTATTAACCCTCTCCCTGCTGGATTAAGCCCAGGCACTGATTGTCAGGGCATCTCCGGGTGCCTTCAGCATGGAGAGGGTTAAAATGCTTATAATACCATACTTTACAATGGTTGTGACAAACAGGTAATGCAAAATAAATAATAAACACATTATTAGTGCTACAACACATAGGACAGTTGCTGTTCATGTGCTTTCCCCTTTATTCTGTGCGTCTTTGAAACTCTGAGCTGGATTATAAAAACGTTGCCAGTCGTGAAGGATACGTATGACCAAAATCTTTGGAAACTTCTGTATGGAGAAACCTTTAGTGCAAGTACGCCTTTGTTTACACTGTGTGCACATCTGCAACATCATTAATATTCATATAAAATTATCAGAAAATTATAAGGAATGATAGTAGAAGTGCAATAAAAGTTGCGAAATATTCAAAACAATATAAATATATTTAAGAAAAGGATTGTTATTCTTGATATTAAACATAACTTGGAAGAACTAGTTCTGCTATAAATATGGTACACTGTAACGTTCCTATTGTATTTGAAGCCTATGAATAGTTCAAATATCGGTACACTGAAATTAACTAATTTTTAATAATAAAATTATAATCTTTCCCAGTTTGGTCAATTTTTAATAAAATACTAACAATTTTCAATGTTAATATTTTTCTAATAATTCAAATGGCTAAAAAATATATTTTCCTTCAAATAACTAAGAGTATTAGGGTATCTAGAGGAAGTTGATGACACTTGCGAACTTAGTTTAAGAATATAAACACGGAAATTCTATCAGTGAGTTGAGCAGACAGCCAAATATTGAACTCACAGGATTGTCTTGTAGATCTTCTTCCTTCATGAAGAGCCGGAAACAATCTTGCAGACTGACTTCGTACCGATTCTGAAACAAAGATGGAGTATTTAATCGTATACTTTAATTTTATTAAAACGTTTTTTTTGCATGATTTCATGTTTCTTTTCCTTTTTCCACTATCTACGTATATAATAATTAAATATTATTTGTCACATATGCGTGAAAGATTCACGGTTTGATGTAAAACAATAATTCACTCACTCACTACTAAAACATCTGGATACAAGCACATCAGTGACGAGTACAGCTTTAATTTCACAAGGGGGAGATAATCATGGCTAAGGAGAAGGATTAAAAAGCTGGGAATATTCCTAACTTCAAAATTTGAATATTTTAATATTTGCAGTTTTTTTTACCAAACCAAATCTGTAAAATAATTTTTCTCGAGCCAAGATTAGTTAACCAAATAAATACAGCTACTAAAAATATATCATAGCTCAGTTAATATCAGGGGAGATAATTACCTTGGGAATAGGCAATGAAAGATCCCAGAAAGGGTCAAAGGTCACTGAGCGATGTCCGCACTCCTTAAACTTGAGTTCACTCTTCAGTTGACCAACAAAAATGTCTGGAATAAATAATTAAATGAAAATGAAAATGACTGGAATAAATCAGGGAATTCTGGAATAGTTTTCTATAAGTATGGATCCAAATGCAAATATATTGCTTGCATTGAAACATTGACATGTAAATCAGTATATTATTGGCTATATCTATTAGTTGTTTTGATAAAATAGTATTATTACATTACAGACTACTTACCCACAATCTTACTATTGTCAAAGTTGAGGTATGTTCGCCAATACTCGTGTGACTTTTCACTGTCGCTACAACAAACAAAAGACATTGAGTGAGTGATTATGGAGTTTGATGTCGCTGTGGGAAAAACAAAAGACAGGGAATGACGCATAGTGACTACTACTGTGGTTAGCTTCTGTAAGATCGGATTACCTAAACCAATAATTATAGTTTGGCATGAAATGCATTGACACCCATATTTCGAAGATTATCTCGGTAAATACTTCATGGAATGAAAAACAAAAAAACTTCAATTTCTTATTTTGTATAAAAAAATCTGTTTATATAGTGATCACCTAATATTTTTAGTAAGTATTATTTTATGCAGAGGGGTGACGTCCGAAAGAAGAAACAGACGAAGAGGCTAAATTTCCACATGCTGATGCTCTTCTTCACACACCCACATGTGCAAATTGAGCCTATTTGGCTGTTCCTTCTTTCAGACGTTGCCCCTCTGCATAAAATCCTTCTTTCAGATGTTGCCCCTCTGCATAAAATCAAAGACCAATGTTCTACCATTGTGCTACCATATGCCCCTTTCCAGCTTGGCTTCAAATATGGATGTCGAACACGCAGATACTTTCACGTGTGGCCTATAAAATTAAAGAATGTACCTTTTTCTGTCAAGTTTCTCGTCTTCAAGGACGATGGGTTTGGGTTTCGCTATGACCTTATTGACATCTTCGTGAAGCCCTTCCAATAAATACCTGAGAAACTCCTGTGAGTCTTGTTGCCTGACGGTTAAAAACACAACAAAATCGTAATAATACAATATTTATTCATTTTATTTTGGAATTGGGGTTTAGAGCCACTTTCAAGATTATTTCACATATCCTGGCTTGTTATTTAGGGCAGGAGGAAACACGCAACATCCGTAGCACTGAATGTTGCAGTAAACCTACGAGCACCGGCTGGTACTGACGAGACCAAGGATGATAACTGCAGTGTCATGGTACAGACCTAGCATCATATGAATATCGCGTCGGAAAGGAACATTGATGCCGGGTTAGTTAGAGAATAACCCACGAAATACGCGTGACTACGGAAAATATGTCCCGAGTGAAATTAATGTTTAAAGTTCCTCGCTTCAGGGCATATTTTCTGTAATCACTCGTATCAAGTTGTTTATTCTAATTACTAATATTCAACAATCATTTTATTGGAATAAACCATGGAAAACTGCTTTTCAAATAGTTAATATTATTAATTAATTATTTTTGGGGTTTTGATCTGCTTTTCGAGGTCATTTTGCTTCTTAGATTGTCATTTTACTGCAGGAAAAAAACCTGTAGAGCGGGTGTTGCAGTAAATACTGGTGGGTATTGAAAAACTAAGGATGATAACTGCATTGGGTGAGTTCAGTCTCACAATAGACTATCAATAGTCTCAGAGGGTGAAAGTAAATCGTTTAAATATAAACAATATTGATTGGTATTATATTTATATGAAATGAACCGCTGAAATTCTTTATCCTCTGATTGTGACCCATGGATCCCATAAAGTATACAATTATACAGACAGTTACAAGATATACTGATCAACTGATAAAAAAAAGCTTGGAACAGCGGCTTTGAGCTCAGCAGATTTGCACAGACTGTTCTGCAGTAATCTAGACTTGCTTATCTGCCCTAGGCTGATATTTTGAATAGGCGCATTTGGGTGAGAACAAGGTGTGACACAGACTACAGATGTAACTCAAATAATTGTTACTTGGCTTAGAATTTTTGAAAGATCCACTTGCACTCCTTCAAGTGCTCAGAGCATGCCCCTTTAGTGGTATGGGTTGTTTGTGCTATAGAAGACCCCTTTTATTATCATTATATGAAAGCATAAGAAAGCATCACATATCTGTCGAATGATAAAAATTATGACAAATAATACTCACGCATATCCCATGAACCTTGGTGCAAATTTTTGTATTTGAGTTTTGAAAGAGTTCGGGCTGACGTAGTTGTCATTGGCTTTCCACATGGACTGCATAATGTTCGCATAAGCTGAAAAACAGACAATTATTTATTCTCACATAGACTGCATAATGTTTACATATCATCCAGTTTGTTGACATATTGAATAGATTTAATTATTACTTTAAGATTCTGTAAACACAGTAAAAAATACATGATATATTTCATTGTCAAACATATTTTATTTGAAAGATTTGTCTACACAAATATATTGGACAACAAGCTATATTTTCAGCTTGTCTCACTGGTTTTCAATATTTTATTATTTTTTTATCTCTCGATTATTTGTTTAATCTCGCAGTTACATGTGTTATACTGTGTTGTAAAATTATTTTATATTTAACCCTCTCCCTGCTAGATTAGGCAAAAGCACTGCATATTAGGGCATCTCCAGTTGCCTTCAGCAGGGGGAGAAGGTTAAACAAACAAAAAGAATCCAAGCCAAACCCCGCAGTTTATCTGATTCTGCGGAGCATCGAAGGTCGATACGTTGAAGAATGTCATAATACACACTTGTACCTCAAAACAACACTTTCTACCAAATCATATTATTATTATATCTTAAAATGTTTTTGTTTTTTTACATCACTACATGTATGATAATGAAAATGTATACACAATAATGACTACAGGTACATTAAAAAATCTTTTAAAGGCAAATAGTGGAATATGGAAGATCAGCTCATGTCTGACATTTCGGAGGAGTTATCTACCTTTCATGAGTGCCCCCTTCATGCTAGAGGTACTGTCGTTGATGTCCATGTGATAGTCTTCCTTCAAACAGTATTCCAGTAGAGGGCGTGTGTTACTCAGACATTGAATGATGCTGTTCATGAAACACTGAAACATGAAACATAACATAGAAATGATGCAATACTGAAACATGAAATAAGCAAAACTCATGAAACATTAAAAAACGTGAAAAACATGAAATGCTGAAACCCGAAAAACATGAAATACAAAAAGATGAAACATGAAAAATTATGTGAAAAGTATGGAGGCAACCATGTTAGAGGCAACCAGAGATGCCCTAAAGAGCCATGCTTGTACCTAATCCAGCGGGGAGAGGGTTAATCAAGATAACATTCTGTCTGTATGTGGAGGAATTTCACTCCATATTTATAAATGCACATTTGTAAAAATTACGTTCTTGAGAGATTAAATCTCTCAAAATGGGTTAGGTTGGGTTAAACCTGCAATACCTACGACAGGAAATAGTATTTTACTGAAAATTGCCAAGAGAATACGATTAAAGTAAAGTGCTGGGACTTCGGTCATCCCCCAAACTTCGGTTACTTGCATTAGCCACCTGTTAACAGATTAACATAAATGTCTACCATTCCTCCTGACTTCGTTTTGACCGTGAATTAGCTAAACCACGTGATTTTTCATCGCATGATACTAACATGACCTTTAACCTATTTAAATGGCATATCTTTGTGAACAGTCGTCAAATGACGAAAATGTGACGTTTTCGGCCAACTGCGTAAAGCACATGTCGCCAGAACATTGATGTATCTTGACAGATTCTTATAATAACCGATTTTCAAGGAGTAATTTCATAAAGCACAAGTTAAAAAACATACTGTATTTCCCAGATTTCGGAGTCCAGTTTTGCCTCCATTGCTGCATTTTGACTGAAATAGATAATATTTAATGATTAATCAAATTGCAATGACATCACATTGCCAAAATCAGTAATGAATACTTGTCTATATTTTAATCATAAGCTGCTTAACACCATTTTATACAGACTTTTTGTGACATTGTGGTTGTCTTAGTTATGGTAGGTAGGTGGCCAACATGAAACAATAATGCATTTTTTTGCAAAAATGACGATCGATTCATGAATGATAAACCAAGGAAGATAACTCAAATTGCACATTACATTATACTATACTAAACACTGCCTTCATATTGATTCCCGAAGCTTATCTCTACCTGTGGAAATAATACGGGGCACTGGAACCATGATTCAAACACAGACACCTATGGCTTTGTAGTTTGACACCCACTCCATTGCACCATCCAAAAGGGAAAGGGTTAATGATGAACCAGTACTTTAATTGTCATATACTATTTTCATAGATAATTATTAATGGCATCGGGATTTAGAACCGCTTTCAACTCATGGCTTGTCAGTTTTACGGCATGTGGAAAACCTGCAACACACTTGGCACCCTAGTGTTGCAGTAAACCTGCAAGGACCACCTCGATTCATTGAAAATACCAAATGTGTATTCCTGGCTTGAAACAGCATGCAGATCTGGTACTCACTGTAATCGAGCTGTTGGATCCTTGCCGAGAGACAATTTTAGACGAGGGGCTCTCGCGCAAATCTGTGCTGAACCTCCTGGTCGGTGTGTGAATCCGATCTCGAGTCGGACTCGACTCTCGCGACCGATTCCGAGACGATATTGACTGTGAACGAGGGACATACACTGGGGAATTCACATTCTCCCGATCCACGGATATCGATATTCTGCTCGACCTCGAAGATGTTCTACTCACTCCTCCGATATCATCATCCCGTAAATAACTGCCTCGTCTGGGAGTAATCACGGAAGAGTAATCTCTGTTGTTGCGAGAACTGTACTTCGATGTCTCGCCGATGCTCAAATTGCCGATGTCATTCAGTGTGAGCAAACTGGACGACCGTCGACCTGACAATCGTCCCGTGCTGCCAGCCGCCAGCACATCACGAGAGGACGTCCTTCTTTCACTCGACGTCCCGTATCCATAATCACTGTCCCTGTAAACGACTGAGGAATGGTCCGCCTTCAGGGGTCGTGTCCGATTGCTGGAGGAAGAAGACGAGGAGCTTCCGTTCCGATGGTTGAATCCGACCAGCTTTTGCCCGGAACTGTCGAGAGGTCCGGAACCTGATGGAAGACGCCGGGACGTGTTGGTGGGCTTGTATGAGTACGTGGTGGTGGTGGTGGTGGGCTTGTACGAGGGTTCGTACTTGTAGTTCCTGCTCGCAGTATGGCTGCTGTAGCGCGACGTCGGAGGCTGACTATACGATGAGCTATAGGAAGAACTGTAGTTGGACTGGTAACCTCTGTTTGTGGTAGTGATCGGCATTCTGTGCACCACCACAGACGAATGCATCGGAAGCTGGAGTCTTCCCAGCAATCCGCCAGTGAATGCAGACGAATACAGTCCCCTTGATGATAGAGTGGACTACATGCTCAGAGGACTGATTTTGTAGTTTTTCTGCTGAAATAGTAAAACGAATAATTATTAATTTAGCAAAGTGCTGCTGATAAATAAGTTGATTTGTTGTGGATTTTGTATATTTACTATATTTTTACTATGCAATACTCAATGCCATCAATAAATATTGTCCTCAGTGTTCGGCCAGCTAATTCCATTGTATACTCGGTAGGTGGCGAAGTAGCAGAGTGTGTAACTGTATGCGTCAGAATGCAAAAGTACTGGGGTTCGATACCAGCTCACGACATGATTTTTGGATTCGTTAAATAAAAATGCTTAAAGTTTAATAGAACGTTGCTGTTGGGCTATAATATTTAACTATAGGATCTCCGTTGGCGAAATAGCCGTAAGCAAAGTGCGTTGGACTGGAATGCATTTTGATGTATCTTACGCGTGTTCGATTCCCGGCAGGAGAATTTTTGGATGAAGCGATCCTGTGATATCGCCCTAGGGCGTTATATGGAGGTCGTTATACGAATATAACAACCTCTGATATTGCCCGGATATCGTGCCCGAGGTGTGTATTGACATATATCATGTTTGAATGTATTTTACCTTTAAATATATACATGAAATATATATAACCACAATAACATCAGAATTTCTTGGTAATGTAAAATTTACAATGAACATCCACAATATTTGAATATGAATCGGATATAGTTCAAGATGAAAGTCACATAATCAAGATAATTATTCATCCGAGCAAAATCGGAGTGCGAAGATAATTATTCAGTGCACAGTGAACCAGGAAACCTTGCTATTAGGTGCTAATGTTATACAGGAAGTGTCAACCGTGCTTGAACAAGTAAAACTATTTCAAGATGAAACTTTGTAGAAAACACCTGCTGTCATAATTTCACACAGCAGGATATTCATGGTGATCACAAAGTGAACCCCACCCTTGTACAAACCCCAGCCAGGCAGTCAATGGTAGTAACACACAACAGTGTTTGAAATGTACACCATAAAGTGATGACATGTGCTGTCAAGTCTGTTGCAATGCTGTCAATCAACACGATCCAGTCCTTGTTAAATTAATAATTACAACTTATGTTTTTAAATTTAAAGAGGCAAGATGATACTTGCAAGTATTTTATATATATATTTTTTATATATATATATATATTTTTCTAAATAATATTAAAAGTTCATAAAAAAATACATTCTATCCAAACTGTAAGACACTGTATCGCCAATGCAAAGGTCTTTCTCAACAGTGCTCTGTTCTGTAGACTATTAGTACGGACCTCAGAGAAGACACCTATTAGTATGCACTCGGATCCGAGGCAGTCCAGCATAGGACTGTGTTTACTGCCCTATCACAGATAAAACCCAAACTCGGAGTGCCAAGATGTTATTTCTTTCATCATGCACATGTCGATCAAGAGACCAACGACAACAGCTCACACCAAACACCGAAAAAGAAAATCACTGCTGTCAATATTATTCTCTGTCACTGCTCAACATCTACTTGTCGATAGATTAACCAGAGACATTGTAATGTATCGTGAGCTCAATTGTTGTTCGTATGCGGTAATTTAACCAGCTGGTAGATAAAAAAAACCCCACCACCAATGTCAATGCATATCTTAGTTTCATAGTGTACACTGAATTTCCTTCTCAACTCCCTGAGGAGTATACAACTCAAGCTGCCATTCAAGGCGCTACAAGATTATCATTCACATGTCCATCTCATCCTTCCGGGTACCCATTCTCTGCTGGGTGAACAGTGAACAATAACCCCGATAGTGACCATTATTCCCTATATATGATCTTGCCTCTTTAATGCATATACTTTATAAAAGAGGAAAACATATTAATTTAAAGTAATACCAATGCTCCGATGAGTTTATTATGTCTACATCGGACTGTATACAAGTGCTATGAATTGTGCATTGTGTGTCATCATAATGTATAGTTAGTTCTACTAGTAGGAATAAATACTATTGGGGTTGATCATGTCGATATTGTTATACTGTATGGTGTTTACCAGTTCACAATTAACATAATAACATTTAGAAAGTGATGAAAATGTGGGACTAACAATTCTTTAATAACAGTAACAGATTTTACTGTACCACTCTACAACACGGAGTTGTAAACAGGGACCTTGGGGGGGGGGGGGGGGGGGTATGGGAGATAAGTTAAAGTGATATAAAAGTTTCAATGCGTATCTATTTATTTCGAGTTAGTAATTGTTGATGCTATTGTTTAATGTTTACACGGTATGACTTACATATATTTCCATATCTGAGAATTAAACTAGTTTAGTACCAGGTCACGATCTACTACCCGGTGGTCATTTGCGACTGAGAGCTCTTGTCGGGTTCGGCACAAACAGATCTAGCTAATTTACGGGAGGATCTGGATGCGATTCTAGTCTAATCTAGAACATATAGAAGACATACCAATATTGCTAATGGATAACAAAATAATACGGTCATAATATAAAACCTTTTGGTTGGCGTAAGTATGTAAGTACGACTTGCATGCCATCTTTGATATGGTGCCAAATGTTAGATTTGCTTTTCACCGACGTCGAATACGAAATCAACAAGTCCTTCTACGTCTGTTGAAATCAGCCGATCTCTCACACACGGATAAAGCAACAACACGGACATTCAAGTATTCCGTTCTATAATCATTAACAGAATCAACGTTATGTTTAAATACATGCACTCACTTTACTTACGAACTATTATGGGGTTAAATTCCATGTACCCAAGTCCTTCTGTCAGTAATCGAACACCATCGTATAATGTAGTGTATTCCTACAACCTATATTATTTACGTGATTATAACTGTTTACTATGTTGTTAATTAAATTAGATTTGGTTTTTACAAGAAATACATATACAAAATTGAAACATTATATTTGATGAATATAGAAATGAAAGAAAATGTTAATAATACGAATGATAAAACACACAATAATAATAAAGTAACAAAGTATAGAATTAGTTGTATGGAAGGTAACTTTACCTGCGACCATTTTATTTTTGCCCGGAGACTATTTTCTCGAGTAGCTATGGTAACGAAATTGTTTCAAGGGCTGGAAAATTTTACCCGTCACTTTCAAAGAACGGATTCTGCTAATTAGACTATGACACGGTCACAGTTTATAGAAATCTAAAATTTGGGAAGTTATTATTTTCAACCAATCAATGTAAGAAGGACGTTCTCGAAAATACATGTTCCACAAAACACGGTTTTCTTGTAGATTATATCATGTATATAGCACACGTATACAGTGATTTGCATTGATTGATAATTACTTTATCTGATTGAGTGAATATAATAATATTCAATTATCTGTGTTGGTAGGGCTTTAGGCATCTAATGATATGGAAAATTAATAAAATAAAATAACAGCAACCAACACACAAATAAAATCAAAATACAATAAAATAAAGCAAATAACAAACATTCAAACAAACAAAGCAACAACAAAACACAAGAAAGCAAACAATAAACACACACACACACATTCAATGTAGGATATCTAACATTATTTTAACATAAAAATCTTCCAAAGTACGGTAAATCGAGTATCGTCGACGGTGGGGTGCATCACAATTTTAAAGGCCCGCAATCACGGTTTTGTTTACGTATTTTTGGTCAAACATATTTTAACCTGAAAGTATGTAATTTTGACATGTCTATACAAGTATATTAGGCACCCAGCTACATATTTCTCATTTCCCACTAGTTTTCAATATTTTATAGTTTATTTAATTTAATGGATCGATCAAATAAATACAAAGTATAATGTCAACGAGCTCCTAATTATTTTTATCATATTCCGCCGACTGTGTACTAGACCGATGGAAAATTATATTAATAAATGGTGAAGGAAAAACTAGTATATACCATCATTGAAAATGAAGAAAAAACAAATGCTACTGGTAAATATGTATAACACAAGTCTAATTTATAATACATGTGTATATATTGGCAAGCAGTACTTTGAAAATAATTGTGCATTAAAATCTGAACACTTTGTTTAATGGCGTTAATAACAATTATTGACAATATATTGATCAACGGACCATTCATAATCTCTAATTATTATTATTTTTATCGACCGACTGGCTAAAATATCAAATTATATATATATATATATTTTCGACCGCACAAACCAAAATTATCACAGAAAACTCCGTAAACCAGGGAATCAAATAACTATGGCCCTACATTAAAAAATATAACCGTCCAGGAACGTCATACCGTTGGTACAAAGAAAATCGCATATCTTTATGCTTGTATTTCAAAATTTCGGGAAGCCGCCTCCAGACCCTAGTAGGTAGCTTAGCCGTCTTTCTGCAGATGCCAGTAGATCGCCTACATTTTAAAATTTCCGGTGATAAAACTTATGTACAAAAAAATGTCAATATCAGGAAATCGCATTTTATAATACCTAAGTCTACCCCCCAGACTACACTAGATAACATTGTTTTCCTTTTTTTCATATAGATACCAGTAAATCGTATTTAGTTATGCCTACATTTCAATATTTACGTGAGCATACCACTAGATAACGCGTGCTAAAAAAAATATATTTTGTTCTGTAGATACCAGGAAATCGTATTTCATTATGCGTATATTAACATTTTCCCGAGCGCGTGCCTCCGTCGGAACCATGCAGTAGATAACTAATATAAGCACAGACCATCGACATGCGATGTTCATACTTATTTGAAATATGCATCTTAGTACATTAATATTAAAATGTAACATATTTAAGGATATTTATTTCACAAGTATACAGATTGAGACCCCCCACCCCCTCTTCGCAAATGGGCCTAGATCCGTCATTGCTACGTCATCTTCCCTAGGCCACGTGATCCAACTCCTATATAATCGTTAGACCGGAGTCCGCGTAGCTCGGAGTTATACCCTTCCCTGGGGGAGATGCTGTTGCGTCTACTGAGGGTAGGTGCTATATTGGTGTCTTACCGCGAGAGCGACCCTATGTGTGAAATCAATTAAAAGTATTACCGCGAGAACAGAACAGAGTATATTCTCATAAAAAATCACACCATGTGATATAATGAGAAAACAATGAAACACATCAACATTTTGAACGTATAGTGCATATTTACAACATTTATAACAAACACAATCCTGCTTAATCTCATATAATCTGATAACTTTAATAACATAGGGCGGTAACATATTGACATTAGGTTTATACATTTGTCTAAGCTTGGATAGGTACAGTAGTATTTTGGTAAGTATAATGTTTTACTATAATTTAATGAGTGACAATATAATAGGAAGTGTAGTTCGTCGCCTAATCCAGAGCTACACAATGTACATATTCTGTCCTGCTTATCGATATTGGCCCAGCGGCCTGTTTCTATTGCTAGTCTATGATTGGTTGTTCTAAGACTGGTTTTCCGTTGTTGAGATATGCATTCCCTGTTTGCAATACCTATGGGGCATACAATGGATTTACCACCGGGTAATTTAAAACCGCGTAGACATTCTCATTTCAATGACGTCTAATTACTGTAATGACGGCGATACACCTCGAATGTAGAAACAAGGAATGGTTATTTCCTTATTTGATCTATTTGATTCAGATTACGAAGTTCTTGAAGGTTAGTTTCTGTGAATAAATATATATTAATACCATAAATTATTGCCGTTCGTATAGTAAATAATATAACCTAACAATAGAAACAATTGTATATGTCTAAGTGCGATAACCATAATATAACTGCGTTCTACTAGTTCTGTATTTCCAGATCTAAAATCTATCCATGGAATTGATGGAAATTCCTGGCGTTATTTTAACAAGGGTTTTCTTCTTCGTAAGGCGGCGTGGTGACGGATGTGAGTTATATGATAGGTGTTGTCAACTTTCGTAGTAATAATAATAATAGTAATAATAATAATTATTATTATACAACGAGGTATCTACACCAGTCAGGGCGGTTGGTAGCGCAGTGGTAGAACAGTTGGACCGGAGCCAAAGGTTCCAGGTTCAAATCCCTTTCTGACGCGATATTGATAGGATGCGATGTTTGTATAATGCAATTATCATCCTTGGTCTTGTCAGTACCAGCCGATGCTCGCAGGTTTACTGCAACATTCAGCGCTACGATGTTGCGGGTTTCCTCCTGCCCTAAACTGATAAGTCGTGATATAAGTGAAAGCGACTTAAAGCCCCAATCCAAAAAAATCCACATCAGTCTACATGTAAAACAAACTCACAACCGTCACTGCGCCCTCAATTCCTTCTCAATTAACTGGGGAGTAAGCCAATCATGCGGTTCAAGGCGCTAGAATGTTATTATTAACATATCCATCTCAATATACCCATTCTCTGTTGGGTGAACAGGGGCATTGTAGAACTAACTCTGTAAACAAGTCAGCCGCACTTTGAGTTAACTGACATCTAGCCATGTTCCAGGGACGTAACTGGATGCATAATTCTCTCCGGGGCCTCGCAATAATACTGCAATTTGTACTTCAACATTTTTTTTTTTAAAGCTACGTATTCAAATACATAAAGTCACGCTTCTACGTATATTTCATGTTGTTTCAATTGGGTGTATCTGGTTCACGTTTAATCGTCGCAAATGGGCGAAAGATTCCCGCAGCGACATTAAACTTCATAATCACTCACTCACTGGTTCACGTTCATGACAAGTATGTATATATTACCGTGCCCATGATTACATATAATAATATATTATTATTTAAGATTTCATGTGGTCCAGCTGATTCTGACTCTAAAGGAATCCAGCCATCGCCATGTTGAACACATCCTATTTAGTACGCCTCGAGTACAAGAGGGTCAAACAAATGGAGGAACTGCGATCGGAAGTTACGTGGTCAATTCCAGCCATACTAAAAAAAAAAAACCAGACACATATTCTGAAATCAATACCTTATTATTACACTCTTGCGGACCACCGAGCAAGATTTTTAGAAATACGAGTCGGAAAAAAAAGATATCATCCAATAAAGTTCTTATCTTATCTTACCACGCCCACGTTGATCTGTTTTTGGTTTAGCTAAATCCATATTTCATAATAATTATGATTGCATAGAATAAAAAGTAATTGGATGTATACCCATGTTAGACATAATGTAAACATGTAGTTTTTGGTGAACTGCTCTCCAATGGGCATGTTTGTACATCGTGACGTTTGGATATTTAATAACACATACCGAATAATATTATTGTCTGGATTATGTGTGTACTAGATAGAAGTGTACACGAAAGCAGCACCATATTTATGTATATATATGTACACGAAAGCAGCACCATATTTATGTATACATATGTACACGAAAGCAGCACTATATTTATGTATAGATGTAGGAAAATGTGTTTATTGCATGCACACCTTTGATTGAATGTAGTTAATAATATGTAATAGTAAATATCGTATACATTTTTAAAACGATAATAAACAGCGAAATACACTAAATCTCAGAATTGGCAATAGGAATAGGTCCCACACAATGGAACAATCGCAGAGCTAATATAGAGTAGTAGTTCCGTATACATGTATAGAAGTTACGACTCTCGTAGTGCTAAAATTATTCTGTCGAATAGGACCCCGATAGCAAATCAAGTTCTGGCATTTATTAAATTGGCTAAAACGGTGACCTCACCAGGGACGAAAACTGGTACATCTGACCTAAATGATCTAATAAACTAAGCTTGTTCTTCAGCAATGGTCGAGCTCTGACAAGACAACGATCTCCAAAGACACGTGGACATGGGACTGTTGTTAGTTAAATGTGGTGGGTGTGGCAAATATAGTGTGATTTTACCTATGCCCGTTTTTATTATTGGTCATATGTAATATACAGAGCTATATTTGCAAGAATCCGCACTTTCAGGCATGAACTACCACGCAAACTCACCGAAATAAATCCTTTTATCTGCCGTTTTGATAAACAAGGATTATTTACAAAACATGCAAAATGGTGTCTATATCATGCTCTATGTTAGTAACGTGGTTAGAAGAGTACGCTGTGATTGGTTCTCGGTCAAACGGTTGAGAGACGGTCATACACAACAGCGAACCAGCTGACTGTCCAGAAAATGAGTTGATTTATCGATAACAGATCATTTGGAAGGACATAAATCACTGTACGTGGTGTACCATCATCAGTTATTTAAGCCCATGAGTCATTGCGCCACATATCTGTCGTGGTTGATATTTAACTGTCTCGCGAGCAAAAGACACAACGTGTGCGTGGGTCTTGTAACTGCAAATATTAAACTTGTCCTTTTATTATTAAGTAGTCAACGCACTCAGCACTACACGATGTTGAATTTGCATTTTCGCCATTTTGCTTAAGGAAGACTAATACTATTCGTGTGTAAATCTATTTATTATTACATGTACCACCAAATATGAATAGCAATATGAATTTGATGTTTGAAGAAATTTAAACATTGAACATTGTGATTTCATGATCTCGGTATTTGTACTGGGTTGTGACCAACAATCATGCTCTTGATGCACTGTAGGGCCTGAACCATGTTGTGCTGTGCCGATATATAAACCTGGCTCTTGATGTCACTGACAACCAGGGTTCATGTTCCCGAAACTATCGTATACGTAACGACATCGTTAAGCCTTCGTGGAGCAAAAAATTGGCTCTTTCGGGATCATCAAACTTTCCTCCACGAAGGCTTAACGATGTCGTTACTTATTCGTAAGGTTTCGGGAAGATTGAAGTTATACAGCCAGAATATATACAACCATCAGAACACGTTACAGTAACATAATATGTAAACATAATCACTTACATACATGTACAGTACATCTATTTTGTATGTAAATATTAAAATGTTTATTATTAATCATTCATTAAATAAGTCTATGCTTACAAGACCATGCTATTTAGTTCTAAAAACGAAGAATTTATTTTATTTTTTTTAATTGGGGTTTAGAGTCGCTTTCAAGATTATTTCACTTATATCACGACTTGTCAGTTTATGGCAGGAGGAAACCCGCAACATCCG
>JAUTBT010046238.1:0-16478 GCA_032361225.1 Lepetodrilus schrolli | reverse complement strand
GAAAATGCATTGTACCACGATTAATTTGTACATGCCTGGATTTTGTAAATTATATACTAGTAACCAATCAACTATAGAGGAAAATGCATTGTACCATGATTAATTTGTACATGCCTAGATTTTGTAAATTATATAACCAATCAGCTATAGAGGAAAATGCATTGTACCACGATTAATTTGTACATGCCTGGATTTTGTAAATTATATACTAGTAACCAATCAACTATAGTGGAAAATGCATTGTACCATGATGAATTTGCACATGCCTGGATTTTTAGTTATCAGTGTGATTTCCGAGGTGTATGGGTTTTTATAAGCCTAAATTATCTTCAACAACCGATATGCTATATAGAGATGCATGGTATCATGATCACATACTGTTAATTTGTACATTTGCCAATACTGCATTAACAAAAGCATCTAGATGAAGTGATATTAACAGGTATGCAGGAATGCCTGAAAGCGAGAAGTAAGAGCTGGTAATATTGTTAGATGTAATGCATAGACGTTTTTACAATTGACATTGTAGGAAAACTGGCAAGTTAAGAATTAATTAACAGACAATAGTTCTAGGTTTACTATTGGTATACATACTAGTACATACAAAAATAAAATTAAAAATAACTAACCAACTAACAACCAATTAACTAACTAACTAACAAATGAAAATAACTAACCCAACTAACCAACAACCCTACTAACCAATTAACTAACTTACCAACTAGCCAACCAGTGAAAATAACTAACCAAACTAACCAACAGCCCTACTAAGCAATTAACTAACTCAGCAACTAACCAACCAATTAAAATAACTAACCAAACTTTAATGTTACATCAGTATTTAACTTCCACCTGTACCAGTGTATAGTCATTTATGGATGTATAGTCTATTAGTTTACTATTGCAGTGTACAGTAACATATGGATGTATAGTCTATTAGTTTACTATTGCAGTGTACAGTAACATATGGATGTATAGTTCATTAGTTAAACTATTGCATGATGTATTATATTGTTACATGTTTCATGATATGAGATTGAAATTAAATAACAATATTTAGTTAGGCATATTATCTATTTCATGGATATTATATATTCGTATATACTGTACATGTATATTTCTTGGTCAGTAATTGAAAGGACACCTATGGCATTGAATGTATATTAATTCAAAGTGTGATAGCTATAGCTATTCGTTTATTGTATTTATACTATTAAAGTAAATATTTGTACAAAAATATATTTATTGTTACTAATTTACACATAGGCGAACCGGAATATTCTTTTATTAAAAAGTATTATTGAATCATGTCTGTTCATGTCATTTAATGCCTACCAGGTACTGATACTTTCCAAATATATATATATCATTGCCATTGGTAAAGGTCCTTGTTGGGTTTTCATTGGTAATAGAAATGTTGGGTTCGAACCTATGTGGCCTGTTCATGCGATGTTCTGAAATATACTCAACGCAGCTATTGAAAAGTTGCGCATAAGGATATAAATGGTTGATATGAATCCACATGATTTAAACTAAAAATGAACATACACAAAATCTCATTAAAATCAGATCCGAAACTGACGCTCAGATATTTGGACATCGCTAGTTGCAGCCAAAGAATGTGAAAATGTTTACGGAGCGAAACTAAATCTGATTAGGCTTGCTATCTCCAACTGGCTAGGTGTAAATGGTGAAACGTACTGGGCCGATGACGGATCCTTGTGGCACACTAAACTTTATAATTAGTTCACTCTTTTTTAAATCTTACTCAATCGATGACAACATACTGATAGCGTTCTGATAAATAAGGTGTAAACTGTGGTAAGGCATCTCTGGTAACATCCACCCGTGACGAGAGTTGCCAGTAGAATAGAATGATCAATGGTGTCGAAAGCTGACGAAAGATCCAGAAGTACAAGTAGTTCTGCTCCATCAGTCGACATCATGGAGGAGGTCATTCTGCATACGCAGTAATAAGGATATTTCTGTACTGTGACCGGTCTTATATTCTGATAACATAATCTCTCATAGATTGTTATCACGCATATGTCCAACCCATTATAATAACAATATGGCATTCTATGAAAATAAGAATAGGTGTGCTATTAAACTTGCATGGTAGGCCCAATACTAACCAACACTATTTGTATGTGGTACTCCAGTGACTGGATGCGACCTATACAAATGTATGTTGACGACTTACGAATTATGTCCACCATATCCTATTTTCGTTTCCTTTTTGACTGACATCGATTTTAAGGTATACATACAACTAATATAAGTGCACATGCACTGCAGATTTCAGTTTCAATACAGGTCGCTGACTCACTGGATGTTATCAAACGAAGATTACTGCATTATAAGATCATCAACTGCCAATGAAAACCGTTGGCGCATTTTGGTAGGGCCTACATCAGTAAATAGATTCTTTTTAAAAACAACGTTAACGTGGAGTTACGAGAGTTAACGTATAGGAGTTACGACTCTCGTAGCACTACGATCGTTCTCTGGAACGGCGTCCAGGTATAAGTGTACACACATAGTTATTCAACCATACTGTTGAGCATGAAGAGGCTGTAATAGCAGGCCAAGGACGTGGCATCATGGAAGGCACGAATCGGACAACGGAGTCTCATATAAACGTGGCTTTTACTGGAGACCAAGATGTCCACAAGAGGGGCAAGGATAGCAATGTGTATGGGCTGTCGTGTTCAGCTTGTGGTAAAACACCACCCCCGGGGAAGGGTGATGTACAGGAGGACGAGGACGCCACCCACAGGGACAGTGTTGGACTGGTGTATGGGGTGGAAGAGATACCTCCGCCTCATATGATGCTTCTGTTCGGTTTCCAGGTAACTGATTTAGTATCGTGATTGAAATATACATTTAAAGTATTTTTTATTTAATACCTGAACCCAATATATATTTCTTCTTCTAAAACATCAACTGAAAAGTTTGCAATACGAACTGCCCCCCTCCCCCCCTCACCCCCCAACATCATATTATTATGGTAGCATTTCTTTCTCTCATACTTTTCCTAAATATTATTCTGAAGATTAAGCTTTAAGATATATTTAATATTGAATGCAAAGTTGCTATTTCCCTTTTCATTCAACCGGACACAGTTACGAGAGCATCATTAAAGGGTTCCCAGATGTACTACTATATGACAGATGCTAAGGGCGATGACCCCCATCCATTGGTATAATTCAAACTGTTTGTTAGCTCAATATCAATGCATCAGTGCTTCCTATAGTTGCGAGCATGAATACAAAAGAAGTAGGCCTACCTCTTATTATGAAATGTAGCCTAGTCTAGTTTACTATGATAGATCTAGGACATCTCCCCAGGCAACAGAGCTCAATTTAGCGACTAATTTGGGAGCCATGGCGACCTAATTTTGCATTTTTGGCGACCAGTATTTCACTTATTTTAAGTGTTTCTGGATCTGCAGGAGTCAAATGGCTCATTGAAAAATGTTGTAACTTTGAGGCCTGGGCAACATTTAGCTTTACACATTTCCATGTTTAAATTGAAAGTGGTGAGCAATGACATTTAAAAGATATAGCTTCTATATACTTATGACCCCCATCTTACTATTAGAACTTGCCAGGTATCTCGATACACTGCCATTAACACGTATATATTATATGTTACAGTCAATCTCTAAAATCAGGCAATGTGTAAAATGTTTGAAACTTTCAGTGACTTTCTTTCCACTCAGTCAATTTTTTAAATGCCTGAAATGATAAAATGACTCCCCTTACTTGACAGATTGGCTGGCGTGAGTTTGTTGAAAGAAAATGAAGATAATGTGTACATTTTTATAGGTATTCACACAATTCTGTGTTAATACATATACAAATATATGCAATCCTGTGTGAATATCTACAAAAACGCATTATCTTCAATTACTTTCATCAAACTCACGCCAGTCAATCTGGCAAATAAAGGCAGTCATTTCTATCGTTTCAGGCTTGTTAAACATTGCTTGAATGAATTGAAATTCACTGAAAATTATTTAATATATTTGACACATTGCCTGATTTTAGACGTTGACTGTAACATATAAACTGCATTCACTTGGATCGGTTTATAATTTATCGTTATATCTATCATAAGTCGCAGAGCGATTGGTCGTAGACAGTTTTTATTGTATGTCTGTCTAGCTAAGCTATCTCTATCTGTGTCTGTCTGTCGTCTGTCTGTCTGTCTGTCTGTCTGTCTGCCTGCCTGCCATCATATATAATTTACTTTCTGTGTGCAAAAAATCTGAAAAATCTGAGAGGGTCAGGTGGGACACTTTCTGAAAATTGGTTGATTTGAGATAAAATGACCTATAGACGTTTTGGAGAGCGTTTTGCTATAAATATAAATATTTTCACTAGTGCAATAACACAATAGATTGTTATAATTGTATTCATACACGATATCAAAATATTTTTGGACATTTTTTAGAGTTCCTTCTTGGGATATAATTTGTGGAATATTAAATTAAAATAGTTCTTCAATTAAATATGCAAACAAATTTATTATTATTTACATATTTACTTGGAACTATAGTTGTCCGCGTGCTTTAACCCAGTTCCCAAGACATGTGGCTATAAATAGTGTGTGTGACTGAAAATCGATAGAACAATAGTTTCTACAGTTATGTGATAAATAGAATATAGGTAAATAGAATATATTACATATGCAGAGCTTCTCATAATATCAGTTTTGCCAACTCGTTTAAGAAATTCAGTATTATATGACCACTCATGTTAGATCCTCTATTTATACATTAACGCCAACGTTTAAAGAAGTGATAGCATCTACGGAAACACAGTGCTGTAAAGCAGACATCAGGATGTTTAGCCGATAAGTCACCATTAGGAGGAGGGTCACGTTTCGCAAACTAAATTGTACCAGGTGATTATCTTGTAATCTGACGCCAGTTTCTGCCAGTGGAGTTAGATAAGTTGTTGAGAGACCAGATTGACTTATCAGTGATATAGCCATTGAACGAGTTGTGAAACGGCCTTCATCGTTCATCTGCCTTCCTGTCACATGACTGCAAAGATGGCGGCCACCTCCTCCTCGAGTAGGAGAGTCCTCCTGGCAATGGATGGAAGTGATCATTCCCTATATGCGTTTGACTGTAAGTGGCATTATGCTTATTTTAACACCTTGGCGTGCGTGCATATACCTATGTGATACACTTAATAGAATATCCAATATACTTGTATGTACATGTATGCTTAGTTGCTTTTCATATAGCCCTATCCATACTATATTCAATTCTACGTATGCCGTGTTTAATCATCCGATGCAGGTGTCATGTTACTAAATAGCTATCGTACGTGTAGGATTATCAATATTAATAAATTTAGAAGACAGATTGCAAAGGATGTAACCATGTCCAACATGCGTATTGAACGCTGCGTAATTATCATATTCATAATAGTACGAACACATTATAATGTATCTGTTTTAACCCGATGTTCAATACTGCAGACTATGGTGGATATGTTTTTAATTGTATTGAATAATTCACGAGCATACGAATGAACCGTACGTAATAGGCAAGTAACAAACGCCGATAAACATATTAATCTAGTGATTGCGTGTTATCTCATCTGATATATGCTGAGAAATAGGCCATACACATTGTCTGTAACATGTACACGGCTGTATACGATGTCCGGAAGGTCAGCAATACAAAGATAATGGAATTTATTGCTATGTTAATGGCCTTCCCATTGACTCACAATTATGGAAAGCGGCTCGTTCGCAATCTATTGTTCAGCGTGACTCTCTGACACGTCTGTGATTGCCATTTACGAAATTGATATTGTTCTGGGGCGCTACGTACGCAACATTACATCAGATTTATGTGTTATTCTCCGAGAACGGCACATTTCAGTTGTATTATCGGTAGTCGATTTCCCCCCGATTCCCTAAATTTAATTGCACTGCTCGTAACGACGTCGTATTGTGTTTCCGGTCGGGGAGAAAATCGGCTTAACATCCACTTCCGGTTGCCAAGCCTACCAGGGGGCAAGATCGAAATCATGTGGAATGTCGCTCTCAATCAAATCAGAATCAAATAGTGTTGACGAATGTGTTGGATTAAGTAAGTTATCTCTTCAGAATACCATGTGCAGTTCACATGCTGTTAATTATTCCACTTTGACTATATTTTGAATTATTTTCTCCATTTAGGGTATCTCGATTCGGTTCATCGTCCTGAAAACGAAGTATTAATAGCGCATTGTCCTGACTACAGCGCTCTAACGCACGCTCGTGAGTACAAAAAGTCTATACGCTACAGCTTTATCATTGTTAATAACGATTTGACATTTAACTATTGAAACGATGCCATGGATTCTAACATGAGACCGTATTAGATTCTATATGTTGCTTGCTGCACTCTAAATACAATTGAATACTGTATTATATTTAATTCTACAGACCTATTTTTGCCGTGTCTTCTCATGATCAGAAGTAAATAGTCCTCTAAAACACAGTGCTTTCATAAACATACGTACATGTAGCGTATTAAAAAAAACGGTAATTGAATATGCGTCTTGAGGATGCTGAATTAATTTAGTTTTAATTGGAGTTTAGAGCCGCATCCAAGATTTGTTTATGACAGAAGTAAACCCGCAACATCTATAGCGCTGAATGTAAACCTCCGAGCACTGGCTAGTACTGTCCGACCACTGGTGGTAACTGTAAAGCCATGGGATAGACAGCGCATCACAATGGTGTCAGAAAGGTACCATTGCGCGACCAAACTGAATGATAAAGTTGAACAGTCAGTGTCACATGCACGTACATGGAAGTGGCGTGCGCCCTACCGGCATCAGCTTCGTGTCTATAATAATGTCGTCGATGTCTTCACCTTACAGCTGTGATGTCCAGTGATCCAGCTCTGGTTGCTCAGATGGTCAAACACGAAGAACAGCAGATCAACAAAATTGTGGAGAAGATCAAGGAAAGGCTGACTGGATCCGGGGTAACAATCCTACATTTGTCTAATGGGGAACAACAATATAATCGCTATACGTTCATGCGTACATAGTCATCGTTACGTACGCTCATTAACCCTATCCATGCTGGAGTCAACGGGGTATACGTACGCCTTACGTATGTCTTTATACAGCAGTGACTGAATTAATTCATACGTGTTACGTACTTGTATGTTACACATGGCCAATGCAACATGCGAAGAACTGACGTCACGAGTAACCGCTTTTGAATTCAAATTGGCTTATTGTTGTAATACAAGTAATATCATTAATGTCCGTATTAAATAAATAATTACATAGATAATTCATGTATATGTTACAGTCAATGTCTAAAATCAGGCAATGTGTCAAATGTATCCAATTTTCAGTGAATTTGAATTCACTCATGCAATGTTTAACAAGCCTGAAATGACAAAAATGACTGCCATTATTTGGCAGATTGACTGGCGTGAGTTTGATGAAAACAATTGAAGATAATGTGTACGTTTTTTGTAGATATTATGTGAATACCTATAAAAATTTACACATTATCTTCCTTTTCCCCCCAACAAACTCACGCCAGCCTATCTGTCAAGCAAGGGGAGTCATTTTATCATTTCAGGCATTTTAAAAATTGACTGAGTGGAAAGAAAGTCACTGAAAGTTTCAAACATTTTACACATTGCCTGATTTTAGAGATTGGCTGTAACATATATAGCTCGTGAGTCCATGTTAACGCATTCCCGAAGTGTTAAATGTTATATGATTATTATCCCGATGCTTGTCTATGCGTATCTATGTTGGATATACTCACTGTCCATTCCAAAACTAACGGAAACGAACAAAGATGTAACTTAACATTACGCTTGACTTTCCATGAAACAATTATGCTTAATTTACTTGGGGTAACTACGTTCTGCAGATCAAAGGTCGTATTCTACGTCTGACTGGCGAAGTCGGTCACGCCATCGTAAAGGCAGCGCAGACGGAGCACGCTGACGTCATTGTAACCGGAACTCGGGGTCAAGGCAAGGTCAGAAGGACGTTACTGGGCAGCGTTAGTGACTACATCCTCCATCACTCACACGTCCCGGTTCTTATCTGCAAGAAGCCATCAGATACAGTGGAAGCGAAAGAAGGGTAGAACCGGAAGTTCTATGAACATTATATAGTGCAAAATTGGTCTAATTGGAGTTGGAGTTTCTGTACGAAAACGGGAAGATGAGAAAGAGCTTATTTCCTGACGTTAATTATATTACGTATGTCCTATATTTTGTCTAATTAAATTTGTATTTAAAAATAAAAATATTAAATAGTTGTTTAATTTAATTATATTCGAATGTTACTTTCAATTTCATTTAAAATATGCATAGTATAATATGTGGTTAGATGGTACAAATGCATAATCATAACATTAATGTTATAATATATGGTTCGATGTACAATTGCATATCTGTGTTGTTCATTATTCCTGTCGTTCGTTATGATATCATCAGTCATTAGTGTTACCAATATACATCCTCGGAAACAATGCCCATTTTCTAGAGAACATCCGACAAGGTCGTGTGTCTCAGCTGCTGATAAAGTTTCTGTCCTACAGTTCCTTCTCATACTTCC
This sequence comes from Lepetodrilus schrolli, assembly GCA_032361225.1. Lineage (NCBI taxonomy): Eukaryota > Metazoa > Mollusca > Gastropoda > Lepetellida > Lepetodrilidae > Lepetodrilus > Lepetodrilus schrolli. Next base: position 7,869 of record JAUTBT010046238.1, on the reverse strand, counting down.
TACGGAAGGAAGTGCAATTCGATAATCTGTTCAATATATTGTCACACACTATAACAGAGTATACAAATATCGCATTGTTCATGACATTACACATATATGCATAAGACATATCAAAGTGAGTGACGCGCGATTCTGAAATAAAACTTCATTGAAATCACATTGATTGCATGCATTGTCAAAAGCTGTGTTTGCTTGTTTGAGTGTTTGTGTGTACATATCCCATATGAACTCACAACGAAAGTAATCATACATGTCGCCTGAAGATCATATATGTGATTGTGACAGCATACACGATTATAAGAACAAATCGACTACGTAGTCAATGCTTTTAAAAGGAGTCGTGAGTAAATATGGACATCGAGCGTTTCGTATATTCGTGTTGAAGCCCCCATACAATATCCAGAGTGCCAGCCATTCTGAAGAATCGTTGTATACAATCTCGTAAAAGGACCAACTTGAAGCGTTTGGTTTCAGTTTCGGTTTCGGTTTATGCTTATGTTATATACTTATCACCCTTGGTAACGAGTACCGTAATTCCTGATTAGCCAAAGGCGTTGTTTGGCAATGTGGAATTTAAAGAAATATTGATATAAGTTATAGTATCTTATTTTAAGACCTACCCTTTACAACCGGGCAATATGAACAAATGTAGCCATTTTCTATTCTAGGGGCTTCATTATAATATATAAAATGTACTGACAAGTGTACACAATTGGTTTGTTTAAAAGCGTTCTACGAAGTCTTTTAAACGAAAGACTGATTATTTTAGCTCGAGAGCTACATACTTAACCCTCACCCAGCTACCTTATTTTACATACGTAGAGTTTTTTTGAACGGGGCACAGGCCCCAGATAGCGGGGCGAGGGTTAAACGAAACTGAAGCATGACTGTATCATAAAAAGGTATGCAATATGAGATAAGTATTATTAACAGTTCAAAATGGCTGCCAGTTTCAAAAGGTCTCCGCTTTCTCCATTAGTAATGCATTGCTTGTTTCCTTTAGTATACAATGTGTTCTATATATATATAATATAAACAATGTGTTGCCATTTACTTATTGTGTCTTAGACTGGTATTGTTATTCATAAAGACTGTAAATTACATTAGTCACAACAATAAAAACGTACGTCACCGTAACAACCAGGGGCTAGAACGTAGCGGAAGGACACGTCTCTTCTGTTTAGCGGTAAATCGGTCAATGGTAAGAATTAACGTAAATAATGTGGACAAACTGGAGCAGAGAAAGCCTGAAGCATAGAATGAATGGCAGGACTGATCAAAGCATCGCTTTCTTCGTAATCGTAATAATAAAACCATTTGCATTCATTAGAAATTAGTGTACTAGTATATACTTGGAGTAAATGCTATAATATTAAACAATGTAATTAATTATTACCTACATGTAGTTCCATGTGGTACTTGGACGTTGGAAGTTGGATATTATATGTGATACTTTTTCTATGATAATACGTTTAGCATTATGATAGCTATACATATAGCGAAACACGTATGTAGCAGTGTGAAGATGATCCTACGCACTGGTCTCCGCCAAAAGCACTTTGGTTAGGTCGGTTAAGCGTTTGACTCGGGTTCGATTCCCAGGATCGGCATGTCCTGTGACACGTGAACTACAATTGTGTGTATGTGAATACGTATATGAAACAAGATGCAAATATGTTGGTTCCGTCATAGTTGCACAACTATCAGACGGGACTGAGACCAACATGCAGTATATGAATCCGTACACATGTATGTCGAATACTGTAAATCAGTCCATAATTTAATGCGACCTCAAGAATTTAGACATAAATGCGACAACAATTAAATGCGATCGACCAGGCCTCTATTCATGTTTTTTCCTGGACGTACCTTTCATTATTTTCCATAATGCACATATACGTAATGCCTCCAGAAGTTATTTTTCCTGAAATCCCGACACGGGATCTTTATACCACGGCTGCCATCGGATTTCAAAGATAAAGCACGTTCAAAACTAGCAATGCTATCTGTATAACAACATAAAGGGAACTACACTAATCCTCACTTAAATGCGTGGAAATACCCGTATATTCATTTTTTTCCGAAACATCAAATTGATATTCAGCAATGTTTTCTAACGTGCACAGGCAAATCGGGTGAAAATAGACTTGACCTAACTGACCTAGACAAAGACGATCTCCCGGAGAATACTACAAGAACGATGACGTCATTGGGCTAGTAAAGTAAATACTTAAGTAGACAATTGATATCCTGAGACAAGGTTAATCGCTCTGGAATTAAATTATGTGTCTAGTCCTGATTCTATCTTAGAGCAATAATTGTATACTACTCTAGGAGGGTACGGTTTGTTTCGCTTTGCTGTACACATTACAAGAAGCTAAGAACTACACAGTATATTAATGGATAGATGATGAAGAAATTGAAACAACAGTAGCAAATTAAACGATAACGCACGACCTAGTAAATCTCCACACACAAAGATATTCGCATGTTGCTGGAATTACATACGATAATAATAATATAATTATGTGTAATGGCAACAATGGCATGGTTGTGCAAGAATTACATGTACAAACGATGCGTTATTCCAAATTCAAATAGCGTCCATAAAATGCATGATGCATCTTGGCATATTGACTGATCTAGGAATTAGTTATGTGGAAATTAGCATTAACAATAATGTGACTGTCAACATTGACTGGATGGAATCGTAACCGATGGAGCCAGTGTCGCAGAGTGATAGTATCATTATAATCATTGTAACTTAATGTAAAACAATAGGATTTAGGACACGCAAGTATGTGAACAAGACAACACTATTATTGATTGATAGCATACATTCTTAGGCTAGGGCTTGAACATTTAGATAGTATCTAACTGAACATTAATTTGTCTCTAAATTAAAGAGGGCCCGTTGTAGACTATACATAATCTGAGAGGGTGAAAGTACATAGTTTAAATATAAATTATATTGATTGGTATTGTATTTATAAGAAAGGAGCCGCTAAAAGTATTTACCCCCTCTGACTTGTTCTCCAGTAATCTAGACTTGCTTATCTGATCTAGGGAAATATTTTCAATAGGAGTATTTAGGTGAGAATAAGGTGCAACACGGACTATGACCGTTGCTAGGAGGAATTGTAGCTACACTTGATCGTAAGTCAAATTTTAGGGGATCGCTATAAGTGAAAGTCTAATGCATGCCTCAACAGTATTGCTACAATAGTCTCAAGCATCTTGTTTACTAATACTATTGTAACGATAATAGAGTTTCATTCAAACAGTAGCGGGTCCCTAAGTGTTGACATAATATAGTTCTAATCAATTGTAGATAACGAGGTTCTGATTGATAACAGCATGGTCTATGGATGGTTATACTGAACCTATAACTTAGGCCATAGCTATTTGATTTCCTGGATTTCGGATCTGCCGACCCGATTCATTTTTCATTTTGGAAAATAATTATTTTTTGTATTATATTCCGCCGACATACGATAAAAACCATCATTGAATACGAACATAGTCTGGTTACTGGTAGATATATCTATAACAAAAGTATAACTTGAAAATAATTGTGTATTCAAATCTGAACAATTAATGTGTACTATTGTTTATAACAATTATTGACAACTATATTGATCAATTATATTTATTTTCTGTCAACCGACCATTCATAATCTCCATGTATTATTATTTTTATATTGGACCCGTCCGGCTGGCCACATATCAAATTACATTTATTAAAATTATATGTATTTATATTTTCGACCGCCCGAGCCAAAAATCAACACAGAAAAGTCCGTACACCAGGGAATCAAATAACTATGGCCTTACTTTCAGTTTACTGCTATGTTGTGGGTGGCGATGCTGTGGGTGGCGATCATGGCAAAACAGGCCATGTTGTAATGTTTGGCTACACTCCAGCACAGTGTAGCTGGTGACGCGCCTGGCAGGCATGCGTGTCACGAAAGGGTAGTCCAGGCGTAAATCGAATGTTACGTCACTTCCTGTTATAGTAAACACACGGTATAGGCCAGCCCTGACTGCATGTACAGTGCGACCCTTACATGGAACACAGGCCGGCATAGTAACAATGGTGTTAGATCCTCGCACTGTACATGTATAGCCTAACAGTTGATGACAGATCAGCATATTATTTCATTGACGAAAGACAAGCGTACTATAGTTAACGTGTGACCGACCAGCATTGCTGGCAGTTAGTGACAGATCCTGGAGCTACAGGTTGGTGCCAGATGGATACTGATTTAATCATTAGGTTCGTCTTGAAACTGAAATCGGTAACGCATTGACTGTACAATCACCGGCGCATGTAGACATCTGGTTCAAGACAGCTGTGGCAATATGTGAGGTTATATCGACAACAACTGCTGTACCTCCGTGTTTTGTTAGTTGAAACAAACAACATATTGAGCGTCAAATAAACGTCACGTGTACATGCATGCCACTGGTATGGGCGACTTATTTGGTTTTCATTTAACATTAACTATGAGGTATTGAAATTACAATAACATTTAGACTTGCGTTGAAATGAATGGCATACCAAATATACATTATTCAATAGGAAATAAATGGGTAAAGTTAATCATTAATTTGTGGTCACAATACTATTTTATTTTACCAGGTCAGTTATTTAAAGATACTGTTTCCGAAGTATATACATCTGTCATGACAATCTATGGTCAGAATGCATTATTCATGGGCGTGTGTTGCCGTAAGTTAAATTGTAAAAATGACCCACCTTAACTTTAGAACAAGGAAAGATAACACTGATTATTTAACAATGCCAAACTGGTACATTAAGCAGTAGGCTCCCTTTTACAGGTTTGCCATACACTATTTCGATATTTGTTTCCATTTACTTTTCGATCAATCCGCATTACTTGGCAACATTAGCACCCTAAAAGGAATGTTCCTGAAAATACGTAAATTACATGGAACTGTAGTTAAAATGATCACACTGGACAACACAGCATCTATAACTTATCTCGGTTAGTATACATGATAGGACCTTCGCAAAGCCAAGTGTTGATTGAAAGCCACAAGCTTCGGTACCTTTTCCATGTCTATAATTAATTATGCGGGGTTTCTCCGGTGTCATTCAACTGCCGGCCTTGGCGAGATAGCCATACATCAATAACTAATGCCATATACCGATGCCATACACTGATGCCATACTCGGATGCATCCGACCAGTATAGTGATTGGTTTATAGGAAGGATGACAGGTCCATTCAGTGTCTCCTTCTAGAACATTCCGAGTGATTAATTCCCTATATATTGCGAAGTGGGTATTGCCAATTTGGTCAAGAGGGATTCAAAACTTACAATAAAACGTTCAGTGCATTTGTGTAAATATACATGGTTTATGCTATTTATGATTTTACGAGTATATCTGGTGAAGTGAGTATTGCTCATTTGGACAAGAATATGCGAAACTTACAATAAAACGTCCGTCATTCGTGGCATTTCTGTAAATATACCTTTAAAAAAATTGTATTTCTAATTTTACAATTTAAAATGACATTGATAGATACTAGTGCTATCCAGAATGATTCTTCAATTTAGGTTTTTAAAATAAATACATTAAACAATAATAATAATAATAATAATAATAATAATAATAATAATTTTCAAATGCATCTATTTTCATCCAACGTGTATAATGTTCAACTATGGTATATTACCCTCAATGCAAAAACCATTATACGGCGAGGCTTCTCTTGACGTTTAAAGTAATTTAGATTGCAAGACAATCAATACACGGGTCTTAAGTGCAGTCAATGTTGCAAGCGATTAAGTTCAATAAGTTGTATTGTGTTCATTGATTGCCTCCTAATAACGGTATACATGCGCACATTACGCTGCATTGCATGCTAGAGTTGGAATTTAAAATCCAAACTGTTGTATAAAATAAATGTATGAAATAAATTCATATACAAAGCAGATTAAATCAGTCGCCATCATGTCTCCCAAATAATTATATTTGAAAGCAAACAAAAGCAATGGCATTGGCTCCTTACTTAGTACTCTTAATCTTGAATTAATGGATACGCTATGCTCAATTATATTCACCATTATGCTTTCAAGGATGAATCAGTATTTATAGAAGACGTGTCCTTGTATAATACAATCTGCATACACTAACTGTACACTAGCATTTGAATACAGTTATCGATCTATGCCATGCATACAATATAGTCAGCAACACATGCGCATGGTAAATGATACACATTAATACACTAAATTATGAACGTACATGTATACAGTCAAGTATATGCGTATACATAAATGATGCACACAAATAAATTCAATTCTGTACATCAGCATTTCAGTCAAGTGCATGCTGATACATTCAATGCATACAACCAATGAAGAATTCACTTGATAGAGTTAATAATACATTTGGATAAGCCAATGATACGCATGTATATGATTAGTTGTCAATGATGCACATGTATATGTAATCAATTATGATACGTACATGAGTAATAAACCTACATGCATTCAATGATAAATCTATATCTTAAATTGTACATGCAGTCAATGATGTGTATACCTGTATACAGATTGAGCCAACGATGTGTATACATGCATACAGACTGAGCCAATGATGTGCTTGTATTGGCGTAAATGTACGTTCATGTACACAACCAATGATGCGCCTGCCTCCAGTCAGTGAATACACTTGACATGTATAAATGATGCGTTATCGTAACTCAAAGAGCCGACGATTACAAAATCGATCAAATCAAATTCACATCGATGATCATTAGTCAGATCAACTCAAACGTAAACCTTTGCCATCAAGCTCGCATTTACAACTTTTCCACTGAACAACCGGTGTGTGCTATATCGAGGTATCTACCGCTACGCCATCTATATAGCCCTACTAACAGCATATTTATTTAACAGGGTTTGACAATTCTGCCGTGTATTTTAACACACCTTCACTCGAGCGACGTCATTGCAGGAGGACGAGGAGGAGGAACACAAGTCAACGTTAAAATAACTGGTTCCCCTGAGGAGAGCTTCAGTTGCCACTTGCAAGACAACTCATGGAGTTAGCGGAGTTTCAAACTTGACCTCTTTTACCTCTCGAGTCGCTTGGCGGGCTATTCGTGTCATTATTTGATCAGCTATAGACAGAGGGCGGCAGACGGATAGGATAACACCCAACATGGCTACTCGTGGACACTCGCCTCGGCGAGTTGTGATCGCGATGGACGGCAGTGATTACTCAATGCGAGCGTTTGACTGTGAGTATCTAACTGTCAGTTAGTGTAGTGCACGTGTGGCTGCCATTCACGTGTTATCACGTGTCTTGGTCCTACAACTCGGCGATGACAAATATCACACACGACTCTGTACATGTGGATATCAACTCGCTTACGAACGTGTGCTGTATGGTAATGGCTCGTCAATGTTTACGTGTGTATGAGAGGTACCTGCTACATATGTATGTTGAGAGTATAGACCGCCAGGCTGATAGATAACTACTATAACTGCAGATTCGTGATTATGAACATGGATCTGTTGAATGATCTGTTGAGTATCTGTTGAATGACCTATCAGATATTAGAAATGTCCGATTCCTATTACAAATGCACATGCTAGTTTATTATATCCGGTTTTGTTGAAGTATAGTAACGCTATATAGAATATTAACTACCATGCAGACGGAGTATGCACATGTTTGTGATAAAACAGGATACAGGGCAAATGTAAGACAGGATGTTGGTGTTGATTCTACCTGGAGGGGATGTTGCATGAAGGGCACACACACACACACACACACACACACACACACACACACACACACACACACACACACACACACACACACACACAC
>JAUTBT010046227.1:0-16479 GCA_032361225.1 Lepetodrilus schrolli | reverse complement strand
TGTGTGAATATCTACAAAAACGTACGCATTATCTTCAATTGTTTTCATCAAACTCACGCCAGTTAATCTGTCAAATACAGGCAGTCATTTTTATCATTTCAGGCTTGTTAAACATTGCTTGTTTGAATGAATTGAAATTCACTGAAATTTTAATACATTTGACACATTGCCTGATTTTATACATTGACTGTAGCATATATACACTCCTGTACATAAATACGTATTTTATTGACTCAAATTCAACAGAATTAAATAAAAATAAAGGTCTTATCGCAGTCCTCTCCTTATTTATATTTTATATATAATACTGTTGGTGCAAAATAATAGTGAGATATATACAAACCAGAACATCTTTCTTCATTACTAATACTGTGTGGCAATAGTTGTAGTGAAGGATACATGGATCTGCATGTATATCTTCACATGTATATCTTCACATTTATCTTCACGTGTAGACAGCGCGGTTAAAGTGCTGCATACATTCTGACGTATACTCTGAAATTGCCAACGCCAGCAATTTCTGTTCGATTACAGCGCGTGCAGTTCAGCTTTAACAGACTTTTCTCAAAGTTTTAGCCACCTCATCGTCATCATTTCTTGACCTTTTCTTTCGTATTACTGGACACCTTTCTGTTTTCTATTCCTGCTGACTCGAGTTTTTGACTTCGTACTACGATGCTCTTTGAACCTGTAGGAAGGATGTATTGTAATTTGCTACTAGTCCCCAGACAACTATTTAGAAACGATCCGTCTGAATACGTCCTCGACAGGTTTGGCACTATATCGATCTGTAACAGTATATTGTATGTCAGCGGCGTACAGCGACGGCAGTGCGTTATGTGTAAAACCTATTAAACAGTTTGGTTCTAGATACATCAAATTATAATTAACGACTAATTTGTAAAAAAAAATATAATAATAATAATCAATAATAACAATTTAATATTGTAGTATGGAATAAAGTATGAAGCAAAAACAAATTGAAATTCAAATGTTAATTTAAACATACAACTACCTTACTAGAAATGTACAGTATAATTAGTTTGTAATTACATTGTAATTGCGGTAATTGCAGAAGTATCTGATGATGTTTTCCAACGTCTGGGCGAGCGGTAAAGGGGTCGTGAACTATTTAGTCTATTTCTGTTCTCGAGACGTTGCATGCGAAAGAACTATATATCTTTATCTAGTGTGAACATGGATGTCTAAGTTAAAACAGCAGACTGTTGTTATATCGATTGTTCTCACACACGTATACATGCACATATATATGAACACACACACACACACACACACACACACACACACACACACACACACACCACGCACACACTGACACACACACACACACACTGACACACACACACACTGACACACATGCACACACACACGCACACTGACACACACACAAGCGCACACGCACACACATACGCGCACACACATACACACGCGTACACACACGCGCATACACGCGCACGCATGCACACACGCGCGCGCACACACACATACACGCGCGCACACACACATGATATATAGCCTACATGTGGGAAATGGACGAACAAGATCAAATTAAACTAAATATGTGTACTACATGATATCTGCCGTTCAAGTTTCAACACAGGACAAGCTCGCTTTAATTAAGCTGACCAAAACTGCTGCAATGGCTCGTAATCTAAGAAGTTGAGCTCGCTATGTCTGACTCCATACTTGTTGACTTGGAGATTTACTACTAATCTCCTCTAATTTTAAATGTCATTTATGTTAGATTGCACTGGCTTGCAATGATTAAGCAGTAATAGCGAGAAGGATAACTGCGGATAAACTTTAACACACACAAAAAGATATAAAAGTAAACCACATGATTTAAGTGGATATTATATTTTACAACGGCCCTCCAGTAGCGCTAACATTACCTCATTATTATCACATCGTACAGGCTCACACGTAATTACCCTGTTAGCATAGAATTTGATAGCTCTTGACGACCTTTAACCTTTGTCCGATAGGCAGTCTGTATATAAGCCTCTATATGGAGCATCTCCTTTTTAACGTAAAAGAGCTTTCTACCCAAAAATCTGCACACCATATCTTTGAAATTCATGTCAAATCTTTGAAATTCTTGTCTCCGCTGCCTACACAGTCAACTCTATTACAAATATTTACGCAACACGTATGTAAACACACTGTCGAGCAGTGGCACTACACACTGACATAACGACTAGGATACAGTCGGTGAAAAAGAAAACGATGCGGCAGCTGTATTGGTCTTTGCGAACTTTCGAATGTAAACTATAATTTGATTGTCGGTTACGTCTTGACTCACTCTGTGGTCACTCCTGCCAGTACGTAACTTACTCCTACGTACGAAGCCAACTGATACTGTTAAAGGCATACAATCAGGGATGTTTACGTATTTCATGGTCAAAAGTATGTACATTTGATTTGTATATACAAATACAGTGGACAACAAGTCACATTTACCGTGTAGCACACTCGTTTTCAATATTTTCCCTATTTTATTCATTTTTATTTTATCTCGCGATTTGTAATGCGTGGAGATAAAATTAAAATATGACCTACCCTATGATTAATGCTTTGTTCTACGGAAGATATTCTCTTGGGAGATGGACAAAGTTATTTCGGCAAGGACTGGTACAACGTCGCGAAATCTAGACGGTACCTTGGGAAGGTAGTCTTCCACCGAGATTGTATCCGGACCAAATGTACTTGGCATCGTCAATAGAATTATTACTACAATATGCAGGATTTTCGAACAAAAAAAACACCTCTAGATTATCATTTGAATATATTCCGTGATGAATTGATTATATATGTAGACAGATTTGCTGAACTGGGTCGTTTTCCACAGCACTGTCATAGCGCTATGACATTTCGTAACTTGCTAAGAATATGGAGTTACGACACGCGTAGCGCTAAGATCGTTCTGTGTAACAGGCCACTGCAATGAATTCGTCGCGCAGCCACCAAAAAACTTGCTAGTAACCTTTCTTCCCGTTGTTTTCAGATTGCCATCAATGTGACGACGGATCCACAGCGAAGAGAATGGAACAGAGGGGCCAGATAAACGATACAATTTAATGACGGGTCATGTTGACTTTCTACTCGATCCTGGCTGTTCCATTCATAATGGCGGTCATTGGATCCCTGTTGCTCAGCCTGGCCGTCTGCATACAGAACATCTTAAAGGCCCGAGCCTACCTGCCCAGACTCCACTACCGCGAGTCCACTCTCACTAGACATCTCCTTAGCAAGTGTCAACTGCGCAGCAGAACTTTCTGCCCCTCAATCTGGCTCCGCAACGCGCACGTGCAAACGATCCTGGCGGCCATATTGCCTACGTTCGACGTCAATTTTGACAGGGAGTACTTGCAGATGAGAGACAAAGGGGTTGTGGCTCTCGACTGGGTCGCCAGCGTTCAACCAAAAATCAAAAGAAAACTAACTATTCTACTCGTTATTCCATCTATAACAGGAAGTGCGCTAGGTGTCAGTGCAATGTGCTACCACGCCACACACCGTGGGTTTAAGACAGTGGTATTCAACCGCCGAGGGCATGGTGGAACAGTGCTGACCACTGCCAAGCTTCAAAGTTCTGGAGATCCTTCCGACTTGAGACAGGTGATAAAGTATATCAGGTTGAAATTCCCGCGGTCGAAACTCGCTGCGGTCGCCTACGGGACCGGATGTGGATTATTAATTTCGTACTTGGGGGAATTCGGGTCGTCTGCTCTCATATCGGCAGGAGCGTGTGTATCCCCTTGTTACGACGCTTCAGAACGTTTCTCAGTGTCCTTACGGAGTATATACGATTATGCTCTTCTGCTCATGCTCAAATTGATTCTATGGCGGCACGCGCATGCGCTGTCTAACGTAATCGACATCCAGAAAGCGCTGCGAGCTTGGTCATTCCACGATTACGAGGAAGGGGTCTACTGCAAGATGTACGGCTATGAAAACATGGAGGAGTTTTGGGAGCGGAATAACCCGATCCGTGACGTGGACGACATATCTGTGCCCGTTCTGTGCATCAACGGTTTAGACGACCCCTTCTATGCTCAAAGTAATATTCCTTATGATCTCTTTAAATATTATCCTAATTTCTTGCTGGTGGTCACAGACAAAGGCGGCCATTGTGGCTTTCTAGAAGGATTTCCTCTGAAGTCATGGGCAGACAATCTGTCGTTAGACTACATAGAAGCTGTTTTCGAATTTACCACAAAGGGGTACGTCACAACCACTCGCAATGCTACCCGATCTACCATTTAATGTGTCTCAGCCATTTGTTAAATGTGTCTCAGCCATGTGTTAAATGTGTCTCAGCCATGTGTTCAATGTTGTTGTTTAGGCAGAGTGTGCGATTTGTGAGCAAAAGAGGAAAGGGTAATGACATCATCTGATTATTTTGTGACATTTCACATAGACGTCTGCAAGATTTCTATCGTAGCATTTACATTTTATTTCCCATACCCTCCTATCTTTACCTGAATATGTGTGCGTGAATGTTATGTGTGTATGTGAAAATAGGTGTCTTCCTAGTACGTCCACAACTTTCTCCCCCCCCCACCCCCTCTCTCTCTCTCTCTCTGTCTCTGTCTCTGTCTCTGTCTCTCTCTCTCTCTCTCTCTCTCTCTCTCTCTCTCTCTCTCCCCTGTGTGTCTGTATGTATACCTCTCTCTTTATCTTACCCTCCCTTCCTCCTCCCCTCTTTCTCTGTGTCGCTCTCTCTCTCTCCTCTGTGTCTGTATGTATGCCTCTCTCTCTTATCTTACCCTCCCTTCCTCCTCCCCCCTCTCTCTCTCCTATGTGTGTCTGTATGTATGCCTCTCTCTCTTATCTTACCCTCCCTTCCTCCTCCCCCTCTCTCTCTCCTATGTGTGTCTGTATGTATGCCTCTATCTCTTATCTTACCCTCCCTTCCTCCTCCCCTCTCTCTGTCGCTCTCTCTCTCCCTCTCTCTCTTTCTCTCTCAAGAAATTTCCAAAGTATGAAATCCATACACGCTATTTACAAACACCCGATAATATTGTGGATTTGAGGAAGTTTGCATACTGATTCGGACATATCTTTCATAATGTGATGATAAAATGTATATGTATCATGAAATAAACCGTGAAGACCTTAAATACATAAAAGGTACCGTAATTTTAATAGTTCACCAAACGCTGATAACTGGTTCTTTATTGATGCCACGACCACTGCAATGTCTACCCAACACATCATGCAGACATTTAATGACAAAATGACCGTCAAGGGGAACGTAGAATCATTACCGTTTCCGGAGAAATATTTATGCGCAGGTTTGGTATGAGCAAACCACATTTCACCTCTTCTGATTCCTGGAATACGACCGCGAGAAAGATGTTGCGGTCTATAAAAAGACGGGGTTAATTGCCGATCAACAAACTAGTAAATGTAAATATCAGTAACTGTGTTAAAAGCTACATCTGGCTATGACAAAGCAGAATAGGTAAAATTTACGGAACCATTTTTGGTAAACTGGGTGTCTGTGACTGTATATTGACTGCTCGCTATGATGAATGTCTTGAATTTCAAGATTATTTCACTTGAAGTTCAACAGACTAGTTAATTTTTACTGTGATACGAGCTGATGTTTGAGTGTCCCTATACCATTAGCAATATACAACGAGACGTGGCGATTCAGACCGCATACAGTTCAAATTACCCAGTACCGTATCCACTGATATATATCCGGCATAATTACAGCGAAATAAATATATAAAATTTCACCCAAGTGTCTTGGAATATCTAATACTAGTATATCAACACGTCGTGAAAGTTATTAAATCCGAGGATTTAATAACTTTCATCGACGAGTGTTGATATATTCCAAGACACGAGGGTGAGTTTCTATTTATCACCAATCATTTTAAAGTCATTAAAGAAGAAAAATGCCACATCATAAAGAGTTTACTGTGAAGTCAAATCTTTAGGCTCCTGTGCATTTGCACTGTGACATCATAGCAATGCTATGCCATCACAATTGTAGCGATGACATCACAATGGTTGAACAATCAAATACTTTGATCAAGCGATAACCACAGCATGACATCACAATGGTAGAGCAATCAAACAAACAATCAAACAAACCAGAATTGGGTCAAACGATATCTACTGCTGTAGATATCGCTTGTTATTTGAAAGCGATATCTACTGCGAAAATACAGTATTGGGTGATAAAGACTGTTCTAACACTGGAAGTATGGAATGGTATGATGTTCCTTGAATATAGACTTAGAACAATGAAACAAACTAAATATAAATGATACCTTATCTTGGTTCTAACATGAATCAAGGAACTTGTTTGTATTCATGAAAATTTTCAGATGTTTACATTTCCTTAAAGAATCATAATACCCTGGGGCTTGATCAATTTACCAATATACCAATTAGTACTGGTATTTATCATGTACAATAAAACCGTACAGGGTTATTCATGTATTGATACGAAGATTTTATCAATATTTCATATGTGTTTCTGTATGATTGCAAAGTAATCACTCTGGCTTTATGTTCAGGCTGTAGTCTTTACTCTTTATTTTGCTTTGAAACAATGCTGTTATAGTGAAACTCTTTACTGCGTTGGTAAATTGGATTTCCAATTTTAAATCTGGCGTTTTGCTGAATATGATGTCTCTATATATGATATATGAACGGAATGCTATAAAACTGTCTGCAAGTATTTTGTGAAAGCATCATATTCAGTACAGATACTGCTTACTTAGTTGAATGCAACATACCTATATTTTCAAAATGGGTTTTGCAAGGGAAACACATTTTCAAAATTTGTTTTGCAAGGGAAACACATCAAACTAGCAAACTGCTAAGTACTTCTAATTACAATTGTTTTATTCGCATTATTCATGTCCAATTTTCCTCGTTTGAATGTTATCAAATATGCTACAAATGCCACTTTTTACAGCAGTAATGTCAAAGTATATGATAACATAGAACACGGCAGCAGAATTAATATTCTTCTCTTCTACGTAAAGCAAACTGATTTGTCGGATATTTATTGATAATTGATCGATAGTTACTTAACGATTATCACTATATCATATCTGTATCGATAGCCAACCCTAGATATATGTGAATTACCCCTCTCCATGTTGGATTAGGTGTAGGCACTGCTTTATAGGGCATCTCCGGTTGCCTACAGCATGGAGAGAATTAAATGAATATCTTTCATGCTACAGGTTATCTCCCTTTCACCAGAAACTTGTCTCTAATGGGTTTATATTTTCCAAAATAGTTGGTTTGAAAATATTTCACAAAACACAAAATTGATATATAATGAGTCCTTAAATTTTTATGGTTTTCTTTTTTAAATTCATATAATGAAGAATTTTACTTGTATTTTATATCATTGTATTTAGACTTCCCCCAACTGTAACACATTATCATTTCTAACATCAATGCTAACATAATTTAAAGAAAACCTAATATACAATTATTGACATGCAGTAACACTACTCAAATCAAATACTGCAAATGTTATGTTTTTTTAATTTAGGAAATAAATAAATAAATATGAGAATAAGACAAATGAAGCGTCCAGCAGAATGAATGATTTTATGAATTAAATGTTAGCTGGGGGAGGTAACTCTTCCAACTTTGGTGGCATTGGTAACTGGCAAATACATATCAGTGCCCTTGGACTGCAGTGAACCGAAGATACCCTTGGTTGAACTATACACACCAAGGTGTTTCACCAGGAACTAGGTCTCTGTCAGGTTGCAGTTACCTGTGTAGGCCAAATGTTGGCAATTGTTTGCAGTTAAATGTGAATTGTTTGCAGTTAAATGTTGGCAATTGTTTGTAGTTAAATGTGAATTGTTTGCAGTTAAATATAAATGTGAATTGTTTGCAGTTAAATGTTGGCAATTGTTTGCAGTTAAATGTTAGAAATTGTTTGCAGTTAAATGTTGGCAATTGTTTGCAGTTAAATGTGAATTGTTTGCAGTTAAATGTGAATTGTTTGCAGTTAAATGTGAATTGTTTGCAGTTAAATGTTGGCAATTGCTTGCAGTTAAATGTTGGTTAAATGTGAATTGTTTGCAGTTAAATGTTGGCAATTGCTTGCAGTTAAATGTTGGCAATTGCTTGCAGTTAAATGTTGGCAATTGCTTGCAGTTAAATGTGAATTGTTTGCAGTTAAATGTTGGCAATTGTTTGTAGTTAAAGTTCTTCCACATTCTGACATGTATTGTACATTGTATATTGAATACTGTTATTACAAAAAACGTGGTATGAATATCGGATTTCCGAGACTATTGTTAGTGCAGGAAACAGGAATAAGAACCATCGTCAGTATTGTTATTGGACTCAGTTTAACTCCGTCTGTTGGAGGCAGCTGGAGATGCTAGAGCCTAATGCAGAGCTGTAATTGCGATCGTGTTGCACAGTAAATACGAATGCACTCAAATTATCCATAAATTCCTGTTTATTTAACAGGAATTATTTTACTTTAAAAATATATAATTTGTTTTATCATTTATTTGATCTATGCAATCGCCACATTTAGTTATGATTAATAATATGTATAAATCATCTACGAAGTAATCACAAATCTAAAACCTGGAACCTTTGGCTCCGAAGTCCAACTGTTCTACCACTGCACTTCCACACGCCCCCTCCTGGAACCTTAAACTAGACTATAACCTAATAAGCTCCCCCTGACAACCTTCCACAACCTAATAATACATTTACCTCCGAAACAATCTCCTTTATTCCACTAACGAGATTATGTGCTGTGGCACTAATTATTCATATTCTGTCAATGTTACCATTGCAATCTGTATTATGTAATGAGCAGGTGACCCTGTTCTTTGGTCAATTGGCCATATGGGTAATGACTTCATGAAAATATTGATAACCAGTGGGACATAAGGAATAAATCCCTTGTAGGCAAATCAAATGGGTTTCGTTTCAGGTAAGAATTAATTTATATATGCTACATTGTCATATAGTTTGGTATTTAGTTTTGTTGTTATACTGCCTAAAAATTATTTTTAATGATATTGAAATTATGTAATAATCTCTGTCCTATTTTTCAGGAAAAGACGTCCATTGAAGGGTCACTGTTTGTCTACAAAAGGTAGGACCTTTTTCTAAATCAGTAAAACCATTTCCTTTATCTGTATGTATTATGATATTTTTTTAATATTGTGTCAATACACTATCAGTGGTTTCTACCCATTAATATTAGATTATCATCAAGCACCTGATTCAATACATTCCCACTCAGATGACTGTCATGTAAACAGCTGGTAGACACTGTCATGTAACCAGCTGGCAGACACTGTCATGTAACCAGCTGGCAGACACTGTCATGCAGGGATAGAAATTAACACCAGTCCGGCCATTTCTCACAATCCTTTAACCCTCTCCCTGCTGGATTAGGCACAGGCACTGCTCTTTATGGCATCTCCGGTTGCCTCCAGCACAGAGAGAGTTAAAGGTATTCCAAGGGCTAGTAGAAATTCATGGATTTCTTTGTAAACATTTGTTGTTTATATCACTATTCGGGCTAGTATTGTCTCTATCACTGGTGAGTCAGACAGCTGGTAGACGTGATGTTATACCCTGTCATGGAATTTGGTATTGGAGTTTTTCAAAACAACTTTTGGATACAGTTCTCTGAGGCATAATTACGTCATGAATTACATCACACTGCACTTGTTACGTCACGTTTACCTTCAAAACTCCATTACCACTTGGCAGATGGCAAAATGGCTGACACTGCGCATGCGCGTATGTATCTTGTTATTAGTATTACGAAGACGTCTATGCTACTAGTGTGTGTACACTGGAAAAAAATATATCATGTTTTGTCGGAAAGCTGAGCGATTCTGTGTAGATGCACAAGGTAAGTCACTATTCGTATTTTTGTTTTTAAACGACATATTTAGAAATCCTCAAAGTATGCTTGCGAACAGGTTATGAATACGTGTACCAGTTTCATGCACTGTCAACTGTCAGCAACATACTTAAGAGTCAAGGGAATGTTTACAAATTGGTTTGAATATCCATTTAGTTTTCAACTCGAATATAACAAGCTGAACTGTAATTTCAATTCAACTACTATCAGGTTTGTTGCAGTATAACTGGTTATGGCTATTTCTTGTTTTAACCACGAGATAGATAGATGACCACATACACAGATTGTAAGCATTTTTTATATTATATTCTGATGGAGTCCCTAACAGGTACTGCTCTCCCAATATCTCAAAGTATCTGTTAGTAACTTTCTGTGATGTAAGGAAATTACAACAGAAATGTTTGTGTTAGATCGGCAACCAGGAAATGGGATCCTTCGTACAAACGCTTTCTCACGTAGTTACGTTTTGTTGTTTTATCCGGCCTTACTACCACAGACACCATCTATGTCTGTGTTTATTTGTGTACAGCATATCTGTGGGTAAATACAAGGGGATGGATGTATGTACCAGAAATAAAGTCTTGGGTTTCCTGTAGTCTTCAGTGATGAGAACCTGTTGTGGTGAAAACCAGGACCAAGACAATCGGGGCATAGTTGGACCAAGCCTGTTGTGATGAAGGTCTACACTGAGACAACCATGGCATAGTTGGACCAAGCCTGTTGTGATGAAGGTCTACACTGAGACAACCATGGTCTAGTTCTGGCTTGTGGTGAAACTGAAAGCCTATACTCTGACACTGGTGGTCTTGTTAGTCCAGGCATGTTGCTGAGATGATCCTGACCTGTTGTGGTGTGGCCTACACTGAGACAATCTTGATCTGTTGTGGTGTGGGCCTATACTAAGATGATCCTGACCTGTTGTGGTGTGTGTATAATTGGATCAGGATTCCAACACAACATGTTTTCAGCTGGAACAATATTTAGTACTGCAAAGTCATATTTCTGAATGATTCATACGGAGCGTATTATCAATGACGTACATGCGGTGGTGCCTGTGTCTTTATACATGTGTCGTTAGTGACCTTGTACAAGGAAACGCAACTCAGTCATTCGTTTAAACAGTTATTAAATGTGACTCTCCACCAGAAAAATAAGTTTGCAAAAAGAAATATTAATCACAGAATATTAATCAAAGCCAGATGGAGTTTTTCATAACTTCTGTGATGTTTGAAATGTTATGTGTTGGATGTAGTTCTGTAGTTTTACACTGCATTTGAATCTCGCAGCAATCTGGTTAGATTTTATCTGAAATACATAAGAACTTAGATATTCCTATTTACTTGATGTTATCATGCCGTTAGATAAACCAGGGATATAGGAAGTAATGGTACAGACAGTATTTATGCCTTGTAAATTACCCAGATTAACATGATTCTGTAGCAATGAACACCTCCACATGTGGTGCTACATAGCTATATTGAGCGAATTAACAGATTCTATATATCATACCAGAATTACGGCAATATATATACCGTAAAATATGTTATGGTGCCTTGATGTGAATCTTAGTTACTGAGCAGTTGTATGTTGTAGTGTAGATATTAAACACTGTGCCAAGATGCGGGTATCAATTAATATACTATATAAGCCAAATATGTATTAAGGTATCATCGATAAAACGGATCATCTTTCCATAATTATCAATGATCCTAAACCTTTGTTTCTAAAATCAACCATTTGTAAAGATACTACTCAATGTTTAATTGCATCTAACTATCATATTTGAAGTTTTCACCCGAATTCGTTGTTGTATCTATTATACATTTTTATATAGGTATTTGATATACATCTTGGGTTGTATACTCCCCAGGGAGTTGAGAAGGAAATTGAGTGTACACAGATCCATTGACCGGTGTAATAATGTAGCTAGCGCCTCGAGCATCGTGAAAACGATGGGTTGGCGCATTATAAATATGCTTATTATTATTATATTATTATATTATAGATTTTCATTTCTTGGAAGCAGAAAGTATAGTAAAAATAATAGCTCAGTTATGCTGGCAGTGATCTGAATGTGTTGCCTACCTCCTGTGGAAGTTAATGCCAGTTTACACTCATTCAAATCACATTAGTTAAACTGAGTATCTCCATCAGAAGTAATGACACCTTCTTAATCACCACACTCGTGTTCTGTATAAATAAAAAATATATATCCTACAAGAAACCTTCTTCAGTCCCAGAAATATTCTGTCTGAAACGAAAGCAGTCTCTATGAATTAGCCAGCATTGCACAACTAATCCCCCTGTACGGCTGCACATATGTTTGTGCTGATTTGTGCTGATGTGCTGATGTGAGCTGTCTGTAGTCGGATCTGATCAGCTGCAGCAGGGAACAATTAGCAGATGATTCGTTACCCATGTCCCCGTATACAACTGACACAGCGATGTAAAAGTAACGTAATGCTGCTGGAAGGCGTTTCTGATCTTAAATACATTCTCAGCTCCCTGGGTAAGGTCATCCAGTTATCCATAATTTAAGTTACAGGGATTGCATGCCTGAGTGGATGTCTCACTTATTATGGCAGTCATTAATACATATGAATTTAAAGATAGTACTATAAATTGTAATGTATTAATATTCTCTAATGAGAAGCCATATTGAAAGTTGTTTCCAATGTGATAATATCTCATTGCTGTAAATGATTGTAATTTTTAAAAAAAAGAAGTTTAAAATTTATTTTTTTTAAATTTCTTTTTATTTATTTTTTATTACTACCCAATATTTCCATTTACCACAACATTTTACATCTATATGTGGTGAAATATTCCCACTGCAACATAAATTCAATAAATAAAAAAAATCTACATTCTAATTTATCATTCCAATCATCCAGTTTAATGTTCTTAATTTAAATTTATTTTAAATTCCTGTATTGAGTTATGAATAACAATTAATTACTGTTAGATTAATTGTACGAAGCATTCTTGTTGACAATAAAGTACAGTTTACACTAAACTGACAATCTGTGATATAAGTTAAAGAATCATGAAAGCAGCTGTGAACCCCAATTTAAAAAATACATAAATACATAAATACTGAATTATGTGTTGCCAGCATTATGTATGTGAAATATTCCCACTGCAACGTAAATTATGTATTGCCACTATCTTGTAAAGAAGAATTCCCAATCCTCAAACCAGTAGCAAAAGTAATGTGATAGATAAACGGGCTGTTTCCATCATATTTTATTATTTTTTTGGCATCATTTGGCAACATGATTGGTAAACTTTGATATTGTAATATGGCTATCTCACAGCTGTGAGACTATTTGCTAACTCAAGTTATATGTTTAGATAATTTGCCTATCTCTGTTCTAACATAGCATTTATGTAACATGGACAAAGATAAATTATTTTCAATTCATGGAAAATGCCTGTGATTCAAATACTATTATTATTATCATTTGGATTCCCACTGATTCTATGTTCTTGGCGATTCCATCAAGAATTCCATCTTAGAATCATATTCATTTTCAAAGAAGCTAATATTTCTTCTTGGCTAACTTCAGTTAAAGGTCAAATTATTAACAGTTTATGGTAATGACTTTATGTTGGGGCAAAGCAGCACAAATTGTTTCCTGTGATTTAATTATAACATATCACATGCCAGTATGACTGATATGAACCTATTATAACATGCCAGTATGACTGATATGAACCTATTATACCTTCAATTCTGATGCACTCGTATTCATGCTGTAATATAACCGGCAGGTCACATAACCAGATAGGAACACTTTTAATGTTAGCTTCGCACACAACCATTCTTAAATGTTAATTTGTATTATCTGATTTTCCATTAACACTATTGTATCTGTAAATGCCCATCCCCCTTTATTAGGCAAGTTAACTAACATGGACTATGTTGCCCTTTATTAGGCGAGTTAACTAACGTGGACTATGTTGCCCTTTATTAGGCAAGTTAACTAACGTGGACTATGTTGCCATTTATTAGGCAAATTAACTAACATGGACTATGTTGCCCTTTATTAGGCAAGTTAACTAACATGGACTATGTTGCCCTTTATTAGGCAAGTTAACTAACATGGACTATGTTGCCCTTTCATGAAGCTCTCATAGGCACATTCACTGATCGCTGGAAGCATGTTATGGTCTCTTTGTGGCTATGATATCTTTATGAAAAGGTTCCCTGATTTTTATTGTATTATTATTGTTTTATTTCTTATTAATACAATTTACGATTCGATGCAGTGATTATTAATTTTCTTGAATACCTTTGTGGAATTAAATACAGCAATAGTTTTCTGCAATTCATTATTTTTCTATTATGTAATGAATGAGCATTACTGTTTATTTATAGCCGACACTTAAAACTCAGAGCTAGAAACTCGCAGAGAAACATGTGTGAATTGACTCCAGTAACAGTCTTTATGAGCACTTGCAAAAGTTATCTAAACATTTCATGTTGTCATTAATGTGAGAGCTGGAATGTTACAACAGACATGCATTTACTTTGAAGATTTTTGGAGTAGCACAGAGGTAGAGAAGTCTCATACAAGATTTAACCTTTTCAATGCTCCAGACAACCAGAGATGCCCTCCCTGTAAAGCAGTGATTCTGCTTAATTCAGCAGGGTTAGGGTTAACAGTTCAAACTGACTACCAATCCATTATAGCATTTTTCTTAGGTTTTACACATAGATATTCCCCCCATTGAAAAACATTTATATTTACCCTTAGTGCTACCTGGTAAGTTTCATATTAATGAAGTGAAATATAAAGAGAATCTGCATTTACCTTTAGCATGTGAAGGGCCGTGTACTGCAGGGCGATGGGAAACAGACTGCACTGTAAATGATAGGCTGTCTGGCACTGTCTGAATAAATACTGGAAATTCCAGTCAATTAAACCAAATTGTATTTATTTATTTGCCAATATAATATGATTTTGTTGTGACAGCCTTCTCCAATTGTAAGCAAATTGTTGATGCTTTGATGTTCACAAATCTTCACAAATCTTCACAAATCTTCACAAATCTTCACCATTTCTTGAGATGGACAGTAGAGTATCATTTTCCAAGGTTAAAATTATTTACATTTTTTAATTGCTCCACGTACAAATAAAAAAGAATGATGTTTATAATTACATGTCATGCTTTTTTCCAAATATATTAATCACGTTCATTGTTACTCTTTTTCCTCATTCTATTTCTTGTTCTGCTTTGTGTTATGTTTCACTGGCACACTATCATATTTTTATGCTCGAGGAATTGTTCTAATGTACTGTCCTGTACTGTCCACGACCATTCAAGGCAATTCCCCTGGGAATACCACCAGCAGCCACATCATAATAAGTCAGCGTAGAACCATGGCATCTTAGAACTTATATCAGGCACTTGACATCCTCTCTCTACACAGAAGAATGGCCGACAGGGTGAAAACAGCCTTCCCCTATTCAAGCCCTTGAGCTATGAACAAAGTTCTCACAGTAATTAAGTGTGCTCAGTCTAATTAGGGCAGGCATCGGAGAATGGAATTAATTAAGTTCGTACAGCTCCAGAATCTAAAGTAGCCCCTCTTTCTATCCCCTTTCAGTGTCCCATACTCTCAGCTCCCATGTGGCAACTATGTTAATTACCTACTAAATCAACTTGCAATGAATCTCCTCTGTACATTACAGCTGTCCTATCAAGGTATAGAGAAGAACATGGTCTAGTGGGGCCAAATGACTCCAGTAGCTTCTAGCCATTGCCACATTGCTTGCAATCACTGCCACATTGCTTGCAATCACTGCCGCGTGGCTTGCAATCACTCCAGCTTGGCTTGCAATCACTGCAGCATGGATATCCTGATAAGTAATTACAGTGTATCTCCCTGATTGCTGTGACATATGTTTAATTCACAGAGAAATCGGATAACGCTATTCAGTCTACAGTGCATCCTTCAGAACAGAAGGCATCGGTAAATGCCATGAATGGAATCTACTGAGATCCTTAGGAGAACTGTGATATATATACTCCGGATTCTGCGCCAATGTGCTCAGAACTCGTAGAATTCTGAAGTTATGATTATTGTTAGAAATGTAGCAAAAATATACATTTCTTAACATTCAATATTTTGTTTACATATTGTAATTGACAAGGAGGGATTACAATTTTCTGTATCTCTCATAATTTGATGGCATCGGATAATAATCATGCAACAAACATGTATATATTATGAGTACCGTATATATTTAGTAAAAGCATGAATATCATGTTAGCATTATTATCCCACTACATATTCATGAAGGAAACTATTACGCAAATCATTAATATTCTATGTCACACAGACATGCAGGCGCTTTTCCAATAACAAGTCTGCTTTGCTTCATCACTGTGTAGATATAGTAGCCCTATTGGCAGACTTTATACTTCATCGTTGTGTAGATATAGCAGCCCTATTGGCAGACATTATACTTCATTGTTGTGTAGATATAGCAGCCCTATTGGCAGACATTATACTTCATTGTTGTGTAGATATAGCAGCCCTATTGGCAGAC
>JAUTBT010046216.1:0-16481 GCA_032361225.1 Lepetodrilus schrolli | reverse complement strand
CCCCCCCCCCCCCCCCCCCAGATAGACAATACTAATTCGTATGCATGTACTCCCGTCAGAACAGGCAAACATGCCTGACACATTGGTATGTGCATGTGTCCCCTTGACCGGACCCACGCTTTGACCTTCGGTGGGTTAGTGTTAGAAGATAGACTGAGCTTGCTATGACTATTCACAGTGGGTTGTTTCTTTGAATCCAGCATTGGATCAGGAGGTAGAGTGCGAAACCCACAATTATGAATCGTGTGGGTTTTATCGTGACTGTTGTCAAGATACCTTGTATTGTGGTCAAGTGATGGCAGTGTGTATATATATATATATATAGTATAAGTCGAGAGACTAGCCTCCACGTAATACAATGCATACAATCGAATGGCTCGCACCTAGGGGTTTATATGTTTCAAACGAGCCTATGATAATGTCAATGAGACGAAACACTGTCCATCAGTGTAATAGAATTGACATGCTTTCAATGGACCCAAGAGCTGCTGTGATATTACTGACGTATGTACATGTATTCAGAGATACACGTACGTATGTACATATATTCAGAGATACGCATGCTTAATGTAAATATTAATTTAATTGAATTGCATCAATTTATTTCCCACATTCAGCCCTCATGAGTTTATATCGAAATAAATGCTCATATTTTAATTTTATTAGATGTCTTGCCAGATTTCTTCTACCGAGACTTAATTACTGAAATTGTTCATTAGAAAATCAGCAGAGGCATTTTTGACCGAACTAAAATATTACCAGAGTACCGAGTTTTAGTATTGGTATTCTACAGGTTATGAAAAACAGTTTGGATATTTTTTTGAAATAGTTTTAAATTGGGGTTTAAGATTTCAAGATTATTTCATTTATATCACGGCTTGTCAGTTTAGGGCAGGAGGAAACCCGCAATATCCGTAGCGCTGAATGTTGCAGTATACCTGCTGGTACTGACAAGACCAAGGATGATAACTGCATTGCCACTTTACAGACATCGCATCCTATCAATACCGCGTGAGAAAGGTAACTTCCATGAACATTGATGCCGGGCCCATGGCGCGGGACTTGAACCTGGATTTTGGATATTAAATCAAATTCTAAATTCTCCAGGTCTGTTTTTATTCACAGAGAGAGTGTGAGCCATAATGGCATGTTCTGCGTCAACTATCTTACGTGCTTTATATATTAATAGCATTCATATTGATGTATGCAAACTAATGTATTACTATTGCAAAGCAATTTTCTAATTTCTTGAGATTTAAAGACATACAACTTCACATATTATATTACATCTATCCTCATGTGCAAATTGCATTTACTTTCCATATCATTTTATATAATTGCTTTTGTACTCAAGAAATATTTTCACAGCTGTACGCCACAGTATGGTAGATGAATACCACGGCACACGCCTGCAAGGCAAATCTATGTGTATCAGCTATGATAATTCCATTCTTACCCCGATGGAAGCAGAACAATGAACTTGAAACATCCTACGGATCTTCGTACAATAAGTAGATAAATCCATCAAGGGATATAAGCCCAGTGACGATCTCTTCTTACGATCGAGGTTCATTGAACTTGGGAATCCTCGGTCGCGTGACTAGGACAAGTTGGTTCTATATTGTTTTCGTGTAAACACTCCTGATTTAGTGTGGTAATACCTGTCAGAACAAAGGATCAAGCTCATCAGATGTGAACGTATATGTTGATAACTACTGCGACATTTGGAACACTGTTAGGTAGGTGGTTGAATAAAACACTTGTCCAGACAAATAGTATGTAGACAGTTTCAGGTAAGAAGAGGTCAATCCATTAAGTAGGTAAACTATTAAGTTCGTTTATTTCCCTTTTAGTTCTGTATAATTTTCGTAGCTTGCAATCAAAGTGTAATGCTGTGTAAATAAAGGAGTTCCACTTCTCTTTGTAACTCCACTTCCTTTATTTCCCCTAGCGACAACATCCATTTTAAGATCACCCGCAATCACAATGGTAGCCCTGTAAAAAAAAAAGATGGCATAATAATTAAATAATGAACAGAGAATATTCAGGAATTAATGTCAGTATAATTAATGTATTTGACTACACCTACGATATAAAAACGCATGGCTGGTTTCAAAATTGTTACTTTTATCAGACTCCAATACCCAATTCCGACAACTCCGGCAGATACCGTTCTATCGCGTACAGTAGCTCCATCTGCGAAGAGAGCGGCGTATTGTAGAATCCATACAGGCCGGTTTCCATTCTTCACCAACCTTGGTTCCTCTTCATCGCCACGATATCTCTTAAATACCATCATGTAAAACGAGTAAAACACAGAAATTGCTAAGTTACCGTACTGCAAAGAGAAACACACTTTAACACTCGATGAAGATGAGCATATCGCCAAAGATTGATGATGATTGTTCAAACACAGGAGACCCATTCATGGTTCGACATAACTGTTGACAGGAACTTAAAGGGGCTACTAACCCTTGAGTGTAGTTAGACAGACAGTGGCGCTACTTTATGGCTGGCATCCCAAGATGTTCTAAGAAACTTGACAGCAGAATGAAATCGAATTGGTTTTAATTTATGTGCATCTCTATATGCATACATCTATTGCAGAGTACCACATGCTACATGTATGTTATGCCTTGTAATCTATTTACGATATAACATTTCCCGCAAAAAGTCCAAGAAATCAACTGGAAGAATGCATATACTTCCTCACATCGTTATACGATCAGAGGTCTTTCATTCTATTGATTATTGTTCACACAGTGTCTGTAAGCTAGCGTAGGTCACGGGTATAAACAAGTCGTATTGCAATAATACTATGGTTGCGATAATTTGGTGTGACAATATCATTATTGTATTGTGAATACGACTATCAGGATCCTGGTGTACGAGTTGAAAGAAGGTAAACTTGGGAACGATGTGTCTGGATTAATCTATGCGAATGGGTATGTGCTTGCATGTGCTGTGTTTGTGTGTGTGTGTGTGTGTGTATGTGTTTGTGTGTATGTGTGTGTTTGTTTGTGTGTGTTTGTGTATGTGTGTTTGTGTGTGTGTTTGTGTATGTGTGTGTTTGTGTATGTATTTGTGTGTTTGTGTGTGTGTGTGTTTGTGTGTGTGTTTGGGTATGTATGTGTGTGTGTGCTTGTTTGTTTGTTTGTGTGTGTGTGTGTGTGTGTGTGTGTGTGTGTGTGTATGTGTCTGTGTGTATTTCTATGTCTGTATATACTCACCTTGGTATACCTTCGTGTGTACTTCGGGTAGCTCCCTTATAAAACCCGTGAACTATGCCTTGGTACATTTTCGGAATTGCTGGAAATTCCGAAATATGTGAATGGCACCATCTCACTGTAACGTAGGTTTGTATCATGTTTTCGCATTCTTCCAGATATGCTAGGATAGCAAGCTCGTCCTCGAGGCGTTACGGACTAGCGTCATGGTCGGCCCAGAGATGAACTACACGGTTTTTGGACAGACACCGGAAATGTTCCTGAACGCGACGGATCAATTGGGAGGTGACATCGGCGTCAGCCTGGGCGTCACCATCATACTCGTCCTCATGTACACTCTTATCATCCTGGTGGCAATCAGCGGGAACATGGCGGTGTGCTACATCATCCTGTGCGACCAGAGAATGCGATCCGTCACCAACCTGTTCCTCTTGACTCTGGCTCTCAGCGACATCATCAAAGCCGTCATCTGCAATCCTTTTTCGGTATTCGCTAATCTGACCCGATACTGGCCTTTTGGAAATATCCTCTGTCCAACGTGGGCGTATTTACAGATCGTCGCCGTTTACGTCAGTTCGTTGACACTGGTCGCCATGAGTCTGGATAGATTCGTCGCCATCTTGTTTCCTCTCCGGCCCCGGATGTCGAAGCGACGCCTGTTGGTGATAATCGTGTTTATAGTGTTCTTATCCAGTGCAGTGCCTTTACCGAGCGCAGTGACTGCCACTGTGATATATCCAAATGCTACTTATCCAGGTGATCCTTCATCCAACGGACTGTGTGTGGAAGTATGGAGGGACGAGTACAACAAATATGTGTACAGTATGGTGATAATGATAACTCAGTACTTCGTACCTCTTTCCGTACTGGCCTTCACAAATGGTTGTATAGGCTACGTGGTGTGGATTAAAAAACCTCCCGGAGAGGCCGACTCGGGTAGGGACAACAGATTGGCAGCATCCAAGAGACGGGTATGCATACGATGCGATTTTGTTGGTGTTGACTGTTATCATGACTATCGTATCATGACTCACAGGGGACACCACTTTATAGTATAGAGTCGATAGAGTAATGTCCCTTATGAGCCACCATACTTTCAATACGGTTTTAGTATACCGTACATAAATGGCAACGACTCTCGAACGTATTTCAGTGTATTTTAGAAATAATAAGTGCATTGGATTACAATACGACCATTTCTTGAAATTTTGGTTTGTACAGGTTCATATATAGCACAAATCCACGTAAAACTTCCACGTACAGCCGACATAGATACTAGAGTACGACTCTTTCGTGAAATACGGGCCAAAAACTGGTCATCGTTTCTTGTCGTATCAAATCTCTCGGTCTCGCTGACCACTACGAGGGCGCTACGATCTCTTAGTGGATACGATAGCTTCATAAAACTTTCAGGATATCGAAGGCACCGTTGCTCGGAGTTCTCGTATCTACTACGAGACCATATTCACTCTCGTAGCGATTTCTTGTACGTGGGGATTGGACACTTACGAGAGGGCGGCGGTCTCTTAGTGGATGTGAGAGCTTCACGGATGTCCTGATCATAATATTGCAAGGTGACCTCATGAATGAAACAAGACACCTCGTTCTGCGTGCTTTCATTGTATCAAGATGACTGGCATTTGCAATTAACTGGTAACATAATTCAGTCTATGACGTTTCTGTGAGGTTGCTAAGAGCTTATATCCTGGTATTACTATGACAAACATAGATTAATGTTTTATGAAAAGATGACATATGCAAACCTATATGAAAAACATGTTTAATAAAAAGTATCCATTAAACTAGTATTTACTGATTTTCTAATATCTCGTAGACCATTGCGCCCTCGTAAGTGTCCCATCGCCATGTACAATTCGTTATGAGAGTTCTTATGGTGTCGTAGTAGATAAGATAGCGACGAGAAACGATCCCCAGGATTCTTTTGATCGAAACCGGAAGTTACCTTTCCATCGTTATCATGATAGGACGCACCGTCTGTACGTACAGTCGCATTGCGTGTCATTCCTATTACATTAGGAGTATCATTCTTTGGTTTATCAATACCAGCCGCAGTTCGCAGGTCTACTGTAACACTCATCGCTAGTTCCATGTTCCCCTTTCAGCTCGAAACATCCGAAAGCCGAATATATATCAGCGAAATAATCTTGAAAGCTACTCTAAACCTCACTTCAAACAAAACAAAAAGCTTTTGATCAATGGATACGATTATCAGTGAACGTGCTTTGGTGTTGACACTGTCTGCATTAGTCGCACCGCTGCGCAGAGATTACTAGTCATGGCCTGTCCGGTTGGGCTTATCATTGGCTCCATTATCTGGCCATATCATATTTACATAGCCTCGGTAGTGGTAGGCATCATACGAGTTTTAGCAGCTTACACTAGCTTTGATGGATATATCAGAGACCATGGTATCTGATTATATGCAAGGCAAGCACAACAGAAACTGTTTCTTGGTTTGTACATTACTGTTTTAATGAAGTTCTCGTTCAAAACTATAGTAACCTATTTATAGATTCCAATTATGAAACATACAGTGTATTCATACTATTATTCAATGTTTAAAAAAAAGAAGAAAGTTTTTGTATTTATTTTGTATTCAATGTCATACTACTACTACTACTACTACTACTACTACTACTACTACTACTACTACTACTACTACTATAACTGCTACTACTACTACTATTACTACGACCACTACTATTACCAATAATAATAATGATGATGATAGTGATGATGATAATGATAATGTGTACACTGAACCTCCATTACTCATAATGCAATCATAAATCAAAACGCAAGCATGCAGTTGAAGCATATATATTGTCTAGAAGCATGTTCCAGACATTGCTTGGATGTCATCTTGTACGTCTATGTTCTGCAAACGTAAAAAAGCATTATCACGCTGATGATGCAGCATCTACGTAATGCTTTTCTAATTAGTGACAAGTGTTTATTGTTTGCAAATGATCAGAGTAACATTTCTGGAAGCTCTCATATTCCCTTACGAGACCATAAAGCTGTCGTAAATGCCCGGTCGCCATGTACATGTATAAGACTACTGCGGCCTCTTATTAGATAAAGGGTTTCGTGAAACGATACATTGGTTAACTTGACGATAATCATGATCATCATTGCCTTGCAGATGGTGAAGATGATCATTGTGGTCGTGGTGATATACGCCGTCTGCTGGCTCCCTCTGCACGTGGTGACGCTGGTGGGAGACCGGAATCCTTCAATCTACGACCACCACTACATGAACATCGTCTATCTCGCCATCCAGTGGGTCGCCATGAGCCATTCCTGCTACAACCCCTTCGTCTACTTCTGGATGAACCCGACGTTCAGGAACGGTTTCAAGAGAATGCTGCGGTTCTTTCACCTGGTGAAGATCAACGAAAGCATCAATGTGCCTTTCCAGGCAGATCACATGGACAAGGACTGCTCTAGCCATTTCGAACCATCCAAATATTACCACAGCACGCGGATAGGGAATAACCATCGACCAAATACTGAGTGTGCATGACATAGGCTGTAGTATAAATGTTGTATGTTTTGTGACATATTGTGTGTATTTTCATAAGTGTCGAGACGGTGAAAAGGGGAGAGAGTATGCGCTATTACGGCCAAACCCATTGGTCCGTCTGTATTGTGAATCAAACAAGGTATTACGTGTACATAAGAACATTTCATATATAAATACAGGCAATGATTAAATTAATGTAAACATATTTTGGTACGACTGATGCCTTCTCGAACGAGTGGCTATGATATGATGCATATAAATTAAAACGTCAAAATATTCTCCCTAGTCCTACACGCTACTAAGTCTCTACGATAATGATTTAATAGCTGTGCATACTGTGCCATTTCATCATAAATAGCTGATGTTCTATTTGATGAGAACTCGGATAATTATGTGATTTCTTGTATGTACTTAATCTGAGTCTAGATTTTAACTAATCAATCATTAAGCAGGTGGTTTCATATTTCATAACTCTGTAGTAAGCAAATGGGGAGACCATCCTGAAACTCGTTCAGTCCATTTACAACGTAATCGCATCTAAGATTATCCTACTCCTGGTAACTTGAAACTGGGTACAAACTATTGGGGTTACCTTGGACTTAGGCTAAAGTTGCTAGGAGTAACGATCTTACGGGATTACATTGAACCTGATGGAAAGGGGGTTGGGTGTCTTTAATCCTTCCACGCATTGCCCCAGTGATAAATTGAAACTAGTTTAACGCAAATTCCGGTAACTAAACTTAGTGTCAACTATCTGGGGAATGGGGTTACGAATTTAAGAGTGGAGGAAACCTTAACATTGTCGCACAAGAGTAGTAATTACTGGGGTATTAACCTAGCAGGGAACACCAGTCAGGTTTTGGTTAATTGTCTACTTCCGTTTGATGTCGGAAAACTTATGCACTAAGTATCCATTTCCATTGCAAGATGGTATCACAGGCTCGTTATACATTTAAACACACGGATAATGTGAAACTTTCAACCTAATTGTTTACTGTTTCTGCTTGTAAACTATTAAACTAAAGTTGCTGCCAGTCTAAGTATTCTCTATCTTTATCTATCTACCTCCCCCCTCTCTCTCTCTTCTTCTTCTTCTTCTTCTCTCTATTATATTCTTACAGCATCTTAATGAATTTCTTGAATCGGCTATTAAAAGGATAACTATATAAGCACACTATGTTATATTCCCCACAGCTGTTTATCTGTCCAAATAGTCTTGCATAGTTCGCTCTGAGATTTTCTGCTTCTGTTTTAGTCTGTCCTTCAAGCATTTATGTGCGTCATATTATTGCTTTCCGTCATTGGGTGCCAGCCTTCCTTCGTGTAAATAGACAGTTTTAGACAATGCGTGTGTGATGGTATTTTAAGTAAAATTGGGATACTGTTCCGGGGATTCTAGGGAACCGAGCTTCCCAATCAAGCGAGATGCGTTGGTACTGAAGACGGCCACGATACATTATGTCCGGTACGAGGATTGCATTGGGGCCATCGTCAACAGTTCAGAGGTCTTTTCTACGAAACGGCGTAACTCTGATGCACACTTAATCCAACCATATATATTAGCAACAGTATATGCCGTATAGTATATGGCTATAGTCGGCGTAAAGACTACCTTATAACATATATTTGTGTAAATAAACCGAAGTTGCTTGAATGTATACTGTCTTAGTTACTTGTATGTATATCGATAACTAAATCTACCAATAACGTTAATGCGCAGGTAATATTCCTAGGCAATAACTTTACAGAGAACTGAACTTCTAAAATAGGATATAACGTTATAAGAGGGCAATTTGCATGGGAATTATTGCAGTAATGAGCAAGAGCACCATTTGTAAAATATTGATTAAACCATAACATAATCATTAGGTTATTTCTTTCTGCCACCTTCTGTGCACATGCAATTAGAGTAGCAACTAGTTTTACAGAAAGAAACACCCAGATTGTCTTCATTCTTTTCAAGAAGTAATTTCGGAAGCCATTACCACTCTTGATTGCTGGAAACTTTAAACATATTGCGCGTTGGAAATCAAGCGGACACGGATAAAATAGCGAAAGTATTTGAACTGTTTCTGGCATCTGCGTATAATCAGGGACAATGAATAAATATAAACAGGGGACACACCCGATCCCAGGGTAGTATTGCGGATCATGATTCTGTAAATAAATATTGTACATGACTGATATGCTCACACATGACATGCAACGTGTCGATAATAACGTGAGCATAGCGAGACGTCATGCTAATACCTTCCTTCAGCATTCTATCACTGATGAACAGCATATGTCAACTATTCTACTTAAAGCATTAGTGCTAATAGAATATCGACAGTTCTTAAAAAAATGGATATGTTGATAGAATATCTCGACAAAAACAGGATCCGACTAAAAAGTTTGTAATGGAAAAGAGATTTTCGGAACGACGGAAATAGACAGGTCGCTAACCTGTAGGAAATATCATATCGGCATTTACAAGCGATTGTGATGTGTATGCGTTTTACACTCATCTGAAAGCATCAAATGTAATACTTAAGACAAAGTAAATATCATGAGCAGCAGTAAATACACATTCCATTTTCACACGTCACCTCAGTTACTATACTATAGCAACATATTTACAAAAATATCAATGACAACTCCAAAGAAGAATCTATATTAATTATTATTCCTGAATTTATTAATTAATTTGGTTCGATACGCATCGTATCGATGGGTGCTCACCTATGCACACTCTACTGACGCTCTAGTATCCACTAATAGACTGAGCGCTGTCATATCCACCTACGGTATTTCGCTGATTGCTACGAGAACGCAATATTGTCTCTTCGTGCATACGAAAGCTTCGTTAACTGGCGCTAGATCTCCGTTTCACGAAAAGGTCATACCGGTAGCCCGTGCGTAATCCAGAATTCATTACCTTATGACCTGCTATAGTAATTTCGCAATTTACGTGAAATGTGCGTGCAGGATTCTTTACTTTCGGAGTGAAAAAAAAAAAAAAATTATACAAAACAAAAATAAAAATATAAAGAACTCCGACAGAAAAGCCATTATAGAAGTCAAAATTCATGTCCTCGACGAAGGCGAGTAGCTAGGACACACTATTCAGAAATCATCACTCGTCATGATAATGGAAAAATCCATTCCAATGAGGAAACCATAAAAACCCCTGCCACACCGCGTGTGTGTACAAAGAGGCTGCCAAGCAAGTGAAACAAGAAGGGTTCAACCCTCTCCATGCTGTAGGCAACGGTAGATGCCCTAAAGAGCAGTGCCTGTGTCTAATCCAGCAGGGAGAGGGTTAAAGGGCCTGGTTTAAAGAAGAGGAGGATAGACAATGTCATGATTTAATGCAGAACACAGTATTTCTTCTTAATAGAGCAGGTACATGTACTTGTGAATAAAACGAAGTCGATCAGTAACGCTAAAGAAATTATCACTAGACTCTACTCAGTTTTAGGAAAGTCTTGAAAGAACATATACAATCTCAAATCCCCATATATAAAATGACGATAGACAGGTTCGACTTCCTGATATTTTCAAATAACTGCCAAACATTTGGTCTTGATCCGTCGAAATGCCCAATTAGTTCATATAAAAAATACATATGTTTCAATTAAACTAAATACAGTCAGCAAAACATGAACATGGACATGTTGACCAAATAAAAACAGATGGAAAGCTAGTCACAGAGGAAGAACACGGTCTACACATTCATTTATCAAGATTATCCTCTTAGGAATGCAACTGTATGATGTTCAACTCCCACCTGCTATCCACAATTGTAGTTCCACGGTGGTAATCTCAGTTCAAACTGATATATGGAAGCGAATAATTAACATCGTATTTTAACTCTCTTTTTTTTTCTACGACGATGAATGGATACAAGAGATTATTGACATGCCAAAAGATGAACATTTAAATCTACAACTGGGGTATTTTGGAAAGAAAGTTATGCATTAAATTAACAGGCCGTTACGTAACATCATCAATGTCAAGTATCTAGGCATACACTTAGTACGATGAGTAGAAGTTGAATTGCCTTGAACATACAAGATACTCCTGTACCAAAGGGCGCAACTAATAAGGGGAAACTATCTACAACACTAGCAATGGTGTAGTCTATGAATATGGTTAGAGGTAAGGTTTTCTTAGAATTACGACGTTGTGTACAGGAGTGCCATGGTCTATTTGCACCATCATGAACGGTCTAGGATATGTATTAGAACAGAATACAGCTTGGCTGGCCGTTACAGCTTGTCACACGTTTCACGTAATACATATGGACGTTTTTTTATGCAGCATATAAAGTAACGGATAGTTCTGGTGTGCTGTAGTGCATATAGGTCATAATAACTAATCAATGTTCCCCCATTTTAGACACAAATATCTAGAATTTTGGAATGCGCGAATTAATGAGGCCCGGGATCACAGCGACGGTCAGATCCACCAACAGCAAATATCCATGCAGCTAATCAGAAGTGAAACAGAGGTCCGTATCAGAAGGTCACGGCAGTTTTCTATATTTCAAGCAATATTTCCAACCATCCAGAGATTCCCACAGCGTTCTCTGCTGACATTAGCTACGTTTGATATTGGCACGGACAAGTTAAAACTCAATCAAACATGATATATGGAGAGATACCATCTGGTAGAGGACACGGTCGACATGAAAAACAACTCCTCACATTAACTACGTGCATAATCTTCGCAGTTGTCATATATTACAGTATCCTTGGACCATAGATCACCCACCATTCGTTAGTGTTAAAACAGTCATTGTTGAAACGTTTAAATTATATAACCTTCTCCTAAGACGTTCTATTAATAAAACAAGACTCAGGGAAGAACTATGCACAAGCGTTACAATACACACCGGAAGTTGAACCTGGGCGTTACTGAATGAAACGGCACCTTAGATAGCCTTAATCCCCCAGTCATAGTGTCACGTTTTGGTCGCCACGTTTAGCTACGTTGCGAAACGTGGAAGAACGTGGCTACAACGTGGCACAACGTGGATGAAACGTAACCAAACGTGACTAAACGTGAACTGGACATTTTAATATTGGACATGTTGAAAATTGTAACACATTTATGATATTTCTAGCAATTTGATTGGTCGAGAAATGAAATGTTCCGGGATGAAGTAAATTCGGATAACTTTGCAACATAACGTGAGGGCACAACGGCGCGGCCATAACGTGATACTAAGACTGTGGAATAACTCCAACCTTGGAGCTAATATATACCTTAGATATATGCCGTTTCGCACATGAGATCGCTACATTAAAAAAAAATGTGTATTGGGGTTTAGATCCGCTTTCCAGATTCTTTCACTTGTCAGTTTAGGGCAGGAGGAAACCCGCAATATCCATAGCGCTGAATGTTACAGTAAGCCTGCGAGCACCGGCTGGTACTGACAATACCAAGGATGATAACTGCATTGTCACGCTACGGTCAGAGCATCCTATCAATACTGTGTGGTTAGCATTCTAGATAATAGTCTTCATCACATCGGTCATGCTTTGCTATACAGTATTACTAACTGTGTTACATGCATGTGTGCGGCTACACATTAAAACGATCATGGATAAATAATCTGGCATCTGTTGAGCATGTTGTGACATAGGCAACTGGAAATCGCAGACAGGCCAGTCCAGTAAGTAAGGAACCACCAAGAACGTGGATTCTCAAGTACGATGCACGCATAGTTGGGTTTATACCCATATCTCTTCTGGTCGATCATACGGTATACCATGTCTCAGTAGACACATGGGCCACTAGAAATGTCGGAATTTAACACCCGAAGGGTTCGCACCGTCCAGTAGGTAGTTTGTGAGATTTCTGGATAATGAAACAAATACATGCTCGGAGGTGAATCCCTACTGGAATAATTCCGTTGGCTAGCGGAATTTGTTTTAGTTTCTATAACATGGAAAAACTAAACTCTGTCGACGTGTACTGGAATTATATTATCAATATAGAACTTCTGGTAGTATTCACGTGATCACACGAACATGTGAAACGATGTGTATTTACACTAATTAGAAGGTCTAAAACACAGCGTTGTCCACCACGTTATAGCTTCGACAGCTAATAGTATCTAGCGTGAGTGAGTGATTATGGAGTTTAACGTCACTCATTTGTGACGATATATAGTATCCCGGCATCTGGCAACTTTTCACAAAATGTTCTATGGGTCTATGGCCTAAGATTAAACAAGCACGAGGACAGAGGCAACACCAAAGACAACACATAACATTAGATACTGTGATGGTGACAGCCGTACACCATGCTGCACACCGTCAAAGATATAGTCATGTTCATGTAAATAGACGTCGTGTTTTATCAATTCATAAATCACACGGATTTCAGAGCCGATTTTGCTTTATATTTTCGTGAAGACAGACCCAAACCCCAATAGGTTCTGGCTATGTACCATCTACAATGTGCAATGAACCCAGCATCTGACAACAAATTAAATGATCATAACTACTCTTAAACCTATATCCGAAATTGAAATTAACAATAATAGCCCCAATTCCATCCTTAATATCAGTCATTCCATTACGTCACTGCGAGAGAAAATAACTTGACATTTCCTGGGTATGTACGTGACATTGCTAACTCGTGTTGTCATTGTTATAGAGGACGTTGACTTAGAAGTATATACGCAAACTAGATTATATTTGCAGACGGAAGACATTGACCTCCAAGACCATTACATGTTCGTCCGGACCACTTATGAAGGCCGACACAGGAGCTGCTATAAATGTACATGAAACAGAGTAGAACATTTCATCAATCTGGGTATCGTTTCACGAAGCTCTCATATCTACTACGAGACCATAGCGATCTCGTAGCGATCTTCTATACATGACGATCAGGCGCTTACGAGAGCGCTACGGTCTCATAGTGGACGAGAGGTTCGAGAAACGACACCCAGAACAGTTAAGAGACCAATTGCAAATCAATAAGTCATGGTCGTGGTGAGCCCTCTCTTCATGCATCCAGAAGGTACGGCATTATACAGACATGGCGAGTGGCCGCTAATTAGTGGCTGGGAGAACAAAGATGCACTTCAGAATGAAGTGGGCATCACTGCTGAGGGAACAGATGCCGACAAATTAGATGAATGTCATTAAAATTGTTGCAGTGATTGGTGGAGTTTGACCTCGCGAATGTCTCTTAATGACAAGCTGTACGTTATCAGTAACAGCTTCTGGTAATACATGCAACGGTTTGTCATTTCGTCAGAGACGGTGGCAACCTCTGTACGTTTGGCCCAGAGACTTACGAAATCTATTGAATACGATTTCATGCTCAAGCTCAAATTTTATATGGGGATTTGTGAAGAAAACTTGGAATTAAGCATGAAATCGTACTAAAAAACGTTTCTTTCGTAATCTCATATCAGGACCTAACTTGACTTTCACGAAATGGCCGTAAATATAGCTTTACATCATTTCCGGTTTTAGTAAGAGTATTGCGTACGCCATAGTGATGACACCAAACGTTTGACTACGATATGCTAAACTAATAGTTTATATGGATCTGAGTGTAACACGTAAGTTGAACATCGTGCTCAGAAAGGATTCGTAACATCGGGGTCTGGCCGCGAGATTACAATACTTCTTTGAGTACGTTGCCATGCTCAACTCAAAGTTTTGTTTTACGTCCCTGCGGGAATCTTTCACCCATTTGAGACGACAGTTTTGTTAATAAATCCCCATATAAAAGTTGAGCTTGAGCATGAAATCGTACTTTAATGGTTTCTTAACCTCGGGGCCTGATTTACGCCCGGACTGCATTACGATCTGTTGTGAATCGCTTGCAATTCAAGTATCGTGCATTTGCACAATGTCAATGAAAGAACTTTGACATACGAACATAACATAGTTTCCTTCGTGTAAGCTCGGGTGATTGTGAGCCGCAACTTAGCTTCTTTGCATACGTATTAGACTGGACATCCTGCATTACAAAATGTTCTATACGCCTAAGGCCTAAAATTAAACATTATCTCTATAATCTTGATAGCAAGGCTTTCAATAAGCACGAGGACAGAGGCAACACCAAAGACAACAAATAACATTAGACACTGTGACGGTCACAGCTGTACACCATGCTGCACACCGTCAAAGATACAGTCATGTTCATGTAAATAGACACGGGTTTCAGGGCCGAATTTGCTTTATATTTTCGTGAAGACAGACCCAAACCCTAGTAGGTTCTGGCTATGTACCATCTGCAACATGTGCAATGAACCTTTAAAAGTGTTTTTAACATTTTCTCTATATAATTGTCCAGTGTTGCTGTTTTGATTTCTACGTTTCGCTCATCAACCGACGCCATCTTGAAGCGATGTTTAGCAAGATGGCGTCGGTTGATGAGCTCGATCGATGACGAATTGCATAAAATAGTATGTGAAAACAACCTTTTCCTTCTAAAATAAGCATTCAGACATGAAGTATAATGGTTAGCGAATCAATTGCTAGCTGGATTTCGTTCTGCCCCGTGTATTTATGCCA
Source organism: Lepetodrilus schrolli (assembly GCA_032361225.1). Lineage (NCBI taxonomy): Eukaryota > Metazoa > Mollusca > Gastropoda > Lepetellida > Lepetodrilidae > Lepetodrilus > Lepetodrilus schrolli. The sequence continues at coordinate 1,179 of JAUTBT010046216.1, read as the reverse complement.
CACGTAGTGATTAACCAGCGCATTTTTGTTGCTATTACTGCAATCCTCTGTAGCTAAAGGGTGCCATAGAGACAGCGAAATAGTAAACGGGGCACCTTTTAGCTACAGAACTGCAGCTAGATCTCGTCATAACCACAGGGACTTGTAGAGCGGACCCAGTGCATTTAACTTGTCAAAACCAGTCAACATAAAAAAATTTTTACAAACTTAAACGAACGAAATGATGTGTGAACGAAATGATGAAATTTAAAATTGGGTTACTTTTAATAACTGAATAAAAATGTATGCATTACTACTAAAAAACGGATATTTGATTTATTTATTTTTTGTATTAAGTTTGTAAAAAAAGGTTGTGTTGACTGGTTTTGACAAGTCAGATGCACTGGGTCCGCTCTACAAGTGCATGTGGTCCTAACGGCCTCGATCTCGCATCACTTGCCAAAATAATCTACAAATTTCGTACCTTCTTCTTCACTTCGGTACTAAGCGACTGTATCAACGATAGATTCAGTTTTGGTAGGTTCTATACGCAAGCCATCACCATCCAAACTAAAACAATGTTTAGTTAGACCAGATATGCCTTTCAGTCTAGTTTTAATTCTTGGATTATGATGACATTTTATGGACAGGACATTTGGACTATCAACTTATTATTTGTGTTAGAACTTCATTGTGTAACTCAGAATATGTTATTTCCATAAATATGTTGTCAATAGGCTATAGAAAATATCAGAAAAAAAGGTTTTGATATTTTATCCACAAAATGAAAATTATAACGTTATCACCTCCATACATGAACATATGACATGAATATACGTACTCGTCAGCAACATAATTAACAGTTTCTCCTCATAAAACAGTGAGAGGAATTGGAATTTCGAAATAAAGACTTTTATTTTAATTTTATCTATAATCTATAATCATAATATTCGTAATTACAATAGTTACTAGAATTCAAATTAATAATGGAATCTTTATCGATGTCTATTTTTGTAATCATAATATTAATAATACAACCAAAAATAATAATAATACCAATAAAATGAATGAATGAACGGGGCGCGTGGTAGTGCAGTGGTAGAACAGTTGGACTTCGGAGCCAAAGGTTCAAATCCCGCCCCGGGGGCCCGGCATCAATGTTCGCGAAAGTTACCTTTCTGACGCGATATTGATAGGATG
>JAUTBT010046205.1:0-16481 GCA_032361225.1 Lepetodrilus schrolli | reverse complement strand
GCAGGTTTCCTCCTGCCCTAAACTGACATGTCGTGATATAAGTGAAAGAATCTTGAAAGTGACTTAAAACCCCAATAGAAAAGAAAAATCAAAAAAAATCAATGTCATGTTATGTTAAATGCCAGGACACCAATGGTGAATAAACTATATGAAAACATATTGGAAACAATGATACAATAATTTATTGAAGCCAGTGTCGTGTTATTTTAAACACCAAGCACACTGATGGTGAGTAAACTAATCTCACTATGAAACTATCACCAAGGACACAATAAAGCAAACAAATTAATATCATTGAATCATTTGAGAACAATCAATATAGATGATTTGTCTTGGTTCTGACCCATTAAATATCATTTCAGTTTTTCAGGCAATCTGTCAAATTAAACCAGCTTTAAGATGGTAATTTTGACAAATGACTACAAACTTTAATCATTTGACCAAACTACTAACCCTTACAGGCATTTGTAAATTAGTATTTGCTGTGTGTACATATAGTTAGCATATGTCATGGTTTCAAACAACACATTGTTACATTTTTTGGTGCAATATATTACCAAAAAAATAACAAAAAGAATATAGTTACATTTTTTGTACATGGTGTACGAAAAATGTAACAAACTATATATATATATTTTTATAGAAATTAATTTCCAAGTTTATCCATTGAATGTAGATGGTAGGCAGTTGCCATTCACCCTTGATATTGCATTAGACATCCATACAACTTAACATGGCATTGCCTCTAAAACAATTGACATTCCGGGGAAATGCCTATAACGTCATGGGGATTCCCTATACTTCAACACAAGGGTGAACTGACTGTCAACGGTGTACACAAACCATTGTATACTTGCAAGTCGCATTGCAACTGGAGCAAAAATCCTCACACAGAATAAGTGAAAATTCACTTACCATTTATCAGCATGTTTCAAACGAAGAAGATATCTTTAAGTCCAGCCATTTTGAAAATCATTGCATGGTAGGTCACAATCATGTCCTGTAACTACTGTGTCAGTGTAACCCATGACTCGTGACCTGTAACCCCTCTTCTTTGGCCTTTATATGTGTTTGCAATAAATGAATGCATTTCAATTTGTTTTCATTCTTTTACAGTGGCAGATAGAAACATGTTGGTAAGATGAATTTGTTGTAATAGTGTCATCCGGGGTAAATGGATTTTTATGTGTCCCGTGTCACCTTTGGCTTGGGGAATAAATCCATACACTAGACACATAAATATCCATGTACCCCTTGTGACATGACAACAACTTATGTTGTACTGCCATACAAAAAGATTCTGCGATACCCACCCATGCTCATGTTTACTTACAATCCCTATTGATACCGAACTTTGGTGTTCAATTTTTAAACACTGATGATAATATTACTAATACTGTCATGACAATGATTTTATGTATGTAGTTGTTAATATTCAGACACAGCAAGTACTTATACCAGCTTATCTACATGGAAATATTTTCTGATTTATCATTTTCCTTCCAGGTTTTGCAAGACAACGAGTCCTCCACCAATCCTGACGAAACTTGGACCTAGTGTCACTCTTCTTGATGAAACGTGAACATGAAGACGCGAGTGCGATGCTGAAGGATTCTGAGAGTATAAACCATGAAGTACACGGATCTGGTGTGAAACCAGAATTTGGGTCCACAATGAAAGCAGAAAATGGCATGGACATTAAGGAGGAGAACTCTGAAGACACGGTGCAGAAGTCTGGTCATAACTCTGACAAGCTGGCAAATGGGGATATGGGTAAACATTTTGAAAAACTCTTGAATTTAGACCAGTCATATTGAAAAGTCCTTGAATGCAAATTTATCCATGAAAATCTTAATAAATTGGCTTGAAAAGAATCACTACATATCCTTGAAAAAGGTTTGAGGTGAGTGAAAAATTGAATAAAAATAACAATACACTTAGAATAGTTCATCCTAATCTATATAGTTTGTAAATACAGATCGGCAGTGCATAATAATCTGAATAAAATTGTAATCACTTTCTTGTTGCATGCTTTTTAGTAGGGAGGCAGACCACTGAAAGGGGCCTTGAGAAGTTCACTCAACCCAAGAGAGTAAAAGCAACTTAACATGTTTAAATTATTTGATATAGGTCAGCCGTCAATTTTAGGCAAGGGTATTTCATTGCAACAATAACTCTTAATTTCATCTTTTGAAATATTCATGATTTATCAAATATTGAAGATGCTTTAGCATTTCGAACATGTCACCTGTAGGATCAGTGGAGCCATAACCTAGAATAGTAGTATTCATACTCCATTTGTTTGTCGAGTTATGTCGAAAATTGTGAGAGAAAAAAAAATGCTTTCTTTTCAAATTTAAGCATTCCCTTCAAGTACTATAAGTTTTGAAACAGTCTGATTCATCAGAATTGCTGATGTCCATCTCGATAATTTGATCCGTCGTATACATTTTATTTGTGAGAAGTCACAAAGTGACATCATGTTCGTCAAACTTTGTGGAAGTACGAGAAGAAGTAGGGGCCATATTTTCCAAATAATCGATTGAATATCATTGTGATATGGTTGAAAAATGTGTAAAAACTATATGTGGCTTTTTATCTAGGGCCCAGATATCCCCGTCACTGACGAATACGAACACTTCTATACATGCCCCTCATGAAGTAAAAAATAATGTTGGGACACCCTGACATTTATGCTACTTGACCACAGTGAGGCAACCTCATTTGAGCTTGAGGTTTCATATACACCATTTCATCCAATATCAATTGCTAACAAGTATAAATTTGCTTCAATAAGAGTTATTCCCATTTATGCAAATGACCTAGATGAAGATGAAATCTGGCAAAGCTTTTCATTTGTCAAAAACTATAAGACAGAAGTCTCAAAATAGCTGTATTGTCCTTTCTGAGAATCAATTATTCTTTTCTTGCGGTGGGACGCGGTCTTGGAGCAGACCAGGCTCACCCGCAACAGAGCTAACCAGCTCCATGCGGCTCCTTTGGAGTCGCCGGACCTCCTTGGATCTTGGAGGATGAGCGGTGAGGACGTTAAGCCCCGCGAACGTTCCTGCGACCAAGGCCCCGCATCCCCAGGGAACTTCCCTTGTGGTCTAGATTTGCCATTAGATCAAATTCTGGACGGCTCCTACGGAAGTAGTGGGAAGTTGGCAATGACGTCTGGGTGACTTCGGTCATCCGTCAGGGGTTCCGCATCCTCTTTAAAGAGAAGGTACCCCCGACAACGTGCCATCCCGTGTTCCAGAAGAACTACGCGGGTGGGCCACAGCATCAAGCCCTTCTAAGCGTGATCACGGATTATTTACAGAAGGGCAACCCAGGCCCGGGATTCTATGCCCGGGTCTGCCTGGTGCCCTGGTGCCCAAACGGTCTGGAGCATGGCGTATGGTCATAGACCTACATCTGCTCAACCAGTTTACTCTGGTGGACTCGTTCAAGATGGAATCTGTCAATTCCATCAGACTGGCGCTAAGACGTGGAGAGTGGGCAACGTCCATAGACCTTTCGGACGCCTACCTTCACATACCGATGCATCTGCTGTCATGGCAGTATATTTGGTTTGCCCTGGAGGGGGAGGCACCATACTGCTTCACGAGAGTCATGAAAACGGTGTCATCATGTTGCCATCGCATGGGACTGCAATTCCACGCGTACCTGGACGACAGTGTCTTCGACAGGTGGAGTATAACGTCGCTCCTACGTTATCTCGGGTTCTTGATAAATGCCAAGAAGTCCAAGCTGACCCCCTCCCAGGAATTCATCTTCCTGGGAGTGAAGTTCAATCTTGTACAGTCTGCCCTGCCCAACACAGATTACTGGCTTTTCGTCAATTACGTGCCACATTGACGAACATCATGGCTGCAACGCCGAGGAATCTCCACGGGCTTCTAGGCCACATGGAATCCTTCTCTCACCTCCTCACAGGGGCGAAAGCGGCTCAACGCTAGCTACAGTTGCAGCTGTCGTCGAAATTGGACCGCAACCATTGGGATGTGATGATCCCCATCACTACGTGGTTTCGGGCCATTGTGACACCTTGGTTGCTTTCTAGAACAGACAAGCCCTCTTCACTCACCCCAGATGCCTGTAACACGGGCTGGGTCGCATCATACCAAAAGATGGTACTTGTTGTTCCCCTGTTTAGCGCTCAGCATTAAATGGGTAAAGCTCACTGGGAGGTATATCATGCCGCAGATGGAACATGAATACCCCACTCAGACCAGGGCAACGGCCATACAATTTAACGACATTTTCAGTCGGAAATAAGTTAATAGGGGGCTTTGACCGTTGTACCCACCTAAGCCAACCAGGGTTTACTCCCCAACCTCGTTAGGTGATAGACTGCGAGGAAGACCCACACTTCCAGCATCGAACTGCCAGAACATGGTTAGTACGAATTGCTTATTCTCTTTAGTCTTATGGTAGTTGCAAGGAGTTTAAGAGTCTACACTATTTGTCTCTCCGACCTCCCTCCTCCATAGTAGTCAAAGTCATCCGAGTGTGTTTTAGAAGTAAGTATCAAAATAGAAAGGTGAACATTATTTCTCCTTATTTTCTATTTCTATGAGATACTTATGATAAAACATACACCCGCCCACCTTCCCCACAGACTGTACTGAATCGGAACGAGAGATATACAGTTGGTTCGAAAGAGGATGTTGCATTGCTTCCCGTGCAGCACGTGGCGGGGCACCACGTGGTACACTGTTGAGGGCTTGTACTGGCTTAACACAGCTCTCTACTAACAGCGCAAGCTGTGTTCGGGCAATTGCACCATAATACGAAATTTTGCAAGTCACAATTTTGTGTTTACATGTTCATGATCATGACCTAGATGTCTCAAGACCCACTATGCAAAACTTTCCCTTTCTTTTGAGATAACCCTTATAATTGATTTGTTAATCTCGCGTGACCAATTGTCATTTGTGTTCGAATATGGAAATCGCTGTTACATGACAGAGTGGCACCCCTCTGCTTAATTAGCAAAAGTATGAAGTAAAATAGTAATAGGTTAAATAGACGAACCTTTATTTGGCGATCTTCGAGGTTGTAATTTTGAAATTGGTAGGGTACGCACATTTCCTAACAATGTACAAAATTTTAGTGACCTGCGTCAATTAGTTTTTGAGTAACATTACCTGCCAGACAATTGATTGGTTTCCCAAGAAAAATCTGTTGTAGACCACATTGGGACACATTATGCATGAATTATTTGAAAACTCTCTTTTCTGTAACAATGGTAACCTAGGAAGTGCCATCTGTTTACAACTATTATGTTTTGGGACTCGTTATAAATTTGTATAAATTCCTGTATTCTTTTCAGCTCAAGTTGCCAAACATCTGATCATTGTAACTGACTTGAAGAAGATCGTGACCATCATTGGAGCCAACTTCCCAATTATTGAAGACATTGTAGTAGAGATACAAGACAACAGTAAACGACGGATATACTCTGGACCAGATTCAACACTGGTAAGACGTTCTCTTGAGCACGAGCTATCACACATGTGATAATTGTACAGAATAACTGTTTATTTCAATAATTACTTCAAAATACTCGAAAATTCCCTTCTCAATTCCCCAGATCAGCCACTATTCAACTTAGTTTTTCGCCAGTAAACACCTCAAAGTTTTCATTTTGCATCACACATCGCACAAATGCAGTTGATCAGCATGTGGCTGCGTCTGTGTCGGTTTCTGTGCATGTGACGACATCCTCTTTCCTTCTTGGCTTCATCAAGGAAAGACGTGTCGCACTACTCTTCTAAGGTGCAGGGACATGTAGTGTACATTGGTTCCTGGAGCTGGCAGGGTAATGGGAGAGCAGCCCCCACAGGGTTTGCACTGTGGGCCATACACGCAGGAGACGACACCAGCTGCACAAACACTGTAGGACCGCACAACGGTTTGCCTATCATCTGATGGGCCGACAGGGAGCGAGGCAACACCCGCAGTTTTTCTTATAAGCTGAAGGGCATTCTGGAGGCAGTGGATTTTCCACTATCACCTTTGGAAATTCCGCAGAGGCATTGGGTGACCCACACCAATCCTCCCTAGTTGAGAAAAATTACATGTTGACATCTGCTATATGACTCAAGGTGACACTCTATTGGTACTTGGGTCCAGCCAGGATATCGGGATGCTGTCTACCCAGGGCCTAACCGTGGGTGGGTCGTTTAGTCTTGAGGGTAAGGGGTTAGCTGCAGCTAAACCCTCCCTCATGACCAGTGCCGTACCACCCATCCTAGGGCAGGTGGTGGTAAAGATGTCTCGGGTCTGAAGTCTGCCCCATGGACTGGATTTCCTCCTTACTTGTGGGGAGCATTCTGTCCACAAATGAGATGGTTTCTTTTGGGATTCGGCGCACCGAACCCTGAACCACCAGAAACATCCCAAACTCAGGGTGAATGTGGCAACCCATCCACAGGTGGGAATGGCCTTGGACTGCTCCCCCACCTGGGTTTTGGCCTCAGCCTCAGGTACCTGGGTACCCACAGGCTGGCCAGCCGGATGATCAGAGGTTCGTGATGCCCAGGGTGGCACCACGACCCACTATGGGAAGTGTTTAGGCACTACTCCCCATTAATGGAATCTCTTTACCTGACCACTCTAGGTGGAAAGTCTAGCTTCGGCAGACGATTTGCTCATGGATGTCCTCTTCGGAGAGTCACAAATGGTCCCGGAAACCACCATGGATTCTGACCAGGACCTTACAAGGCCAGTGGACACCTCAGGGTGTACCATGTACGAGGAACCACTGACACGGGTCATGGGCTTCCTCACCTCATCCTTGGACCCGCAAGGCTACGCCATCAATATAAAGGCTCCTGCAGGGTCCAAGCTTACTTGGAAGGCAGCAGTGTCCACCTCCCTCACCTTTCCTGGTGGGAGCGCAGTGGTAGAACGTTGGACTTCGGAGCCAAACGTTCCGGGTTCAAATCCCGCCCCTGGAACCAGGCATCAATGTTCACGAAAGTTACCTTTCTGACACGATATTAATATGATGTGCTGTCTGTAGAGTGGCAATGCAGATGTCATCTTGGTCTGTCAGTACCAGGCTGGTGCTTGCAGGTTTACTGCAACATTCAGCGCCATGGATGTTGCAGGTTTCCTCCTGCCCTAAACCGACAAGCCGTGATAAGTGAGGGTGCACAGATGGAAAATGGAAGAAGAAAAAGCAGGCAAAGGGGACATCTTGGTGGTGACAGCCCAAGACAACCCAAAAAGCCTAAGCCCAATTCCTCTTTTGGTAGCAGCCTGCCGCCACCTAAGAAAAAGACTGGGAGAGAATCAGGAATGATCCACAGACTTTTCAGCGACCAAGGCCCTGCATACCCAGGGAGATCCACTTGTGGGCCAAAGCCCACAGGCAATGGGCTCTTGCCCACGAACATTGCGGAACTGTCCTCACCATTAAAAGTGGGAAGCCGGCTTCAGTGCTACTTGACCCGTTGGGTCACACTGAGCTAGGACACCTGGGTAACTTTGGTTATCCATGAGGGCTATAGGATCCTGTTCAAAGGAAACATCCTACCTTCTGACAATAACTTTTGTTATAAATGTTGTTTCTTACACTACAGTTAACTTTTGTTATAAATGTTGTTTCTTACACTACAGTTAACTTTTGTTATAAATGTTGTTTCGTACAGGAGGGCACTAGTTATTGGAATGTAACATTAACATTTTCACTAATCATCTGTAAGAAATATATACTATTTTCTTGAAATATCACTTATTTGTTTCATGTCATTTAAAGGGCAAGGCCATAATTAAACTAAGTTTTTCTTTTCTATGTGTGTATTGTATTTTATATACCTTCCCAAAAAGTGTTATTGTTCCTTGTATATATTTTTAAAAATTGAATTTCTAAATAAGAAATATTCTATCCAGGAGAGATAAATGAACATTGGATGATTCCCTTAAAACCTTGTACCACAAGATATTCTCTAGTATCTCACCAATGAAAAACTGAAATTGGATGTGCATAACTTTTGCCTAGAAATGCAGTAGGGCATGTAGAGAAGAGAAAGATAATTGATGGTCTGTTTTTATCTCTAGTTCTTCTAAACAACCATACCCAATAAAATACTTTGAGTGATATTATTTTCATTCTCTGTATGTGGACACTAATTTTTGACATATTTACTTTCCGTGAACAATGGAATTAAAAACCTATTCTTTCTTTTGCCCATGAGTTGTATATAATTATAATATAATTATGTAGGATATAACTATATAGTATATAAGTATATAATTCTTATAGTAAGAAATGTGCAAGTGGTTAATTTACAGAGTTTCAATGAATTTCATTTTATTGAAATCAATAACTTCTCCCTAGTGTCTCTCACGAGCATGAGAGAGTTACTTTAAGAACAAAAAAACTAATATTTGTTTTCTCAAATTATTCTCTTACATTCAATGCCTAGACTAGTTGCCCTATTTTCCCTTGGTGGCCATCTTGTTTATACTAATTAGCAGGCTTTAGCTACGAAATTGAAATGTGTAGAAAACATAAATATGTAGAGGACATTAGGGCTGTTAGTATTCACCGATGTACCAAAGAATTGCTGTTTCTGTTCTAACATTGCGATATGCAACTCACTTAGATTTAGAAAACAAAAGTGTCATGTGTTCTTGAATTTAAGAAGCATTTTACTGTTAGTTCAGCACTTTAGTTGCATGTTTTTACTGATCTGACTCTCAGGGGACAATGTATAATAAAAAGTTTGGTTACAGGCTAAAACCGATCGGATATTGGGGGAATCAGATTACGGTCTCCACAGTAATTAGTCTAGTCAATTTTCAAATCATGTTGCACTGAAATGAACATTCTAGAAGGGCTACTGTTGTTTAATTTCTATTTAAGTATTTTGGGAAGAGTAGTCCTTTCTTTTTATTGAAATATTATGTATTATTCACCATGCGTGTTAATTATTTCTTTTTTTTTAGTTTTTGTATTTTCACTTTGTTTCTTTATGATTTGTACTAAGCATAAAAATAAATAATCTACACAGGCTACACAGTTATCACGAGGTAGGCATATTGTGGCACCCCTAGAAGATAATGTCATTGAATGGATTGATAGCAGTCTAATTTTGCCACCTCAGGTGGTAGTCCAAATCCTACTGGCTCAAGGAATAATTGTTTAATAATTTCATTATTGCAGAAGGTGACAGTTGTAACAGATCCGCCTACTGCTTGTATATCCACGGATGCCAATTTTATAACAGCATTAGGACAAGGAACCTTTCCAGGTTCTATATGCAAACCTATCAATGCCGTTAAACTGAAGTTCAAGGCTACCACACAAGCAGGAGTCTCCATTGAGACAGGATTTACACGGTCTATTAAAGTTACATGTAAGATGTTCTTGCAAAATTAACTATTTATTGTCCTATGTAGTTTGTCTCACATTGTAGTAGTTATTGTACCATGATTAAATAATTTGCTGCTAATATCAGACATTTTTGGTCACTAGACCATTAAGTTTGTTTCCAAAATTATTGTCAGTTATAGCTTACATTGGCCATAGTTATTTAATTCTGTGGTTTACGGATCTGCCGAACCGTTTCTTGTACATTTTAGAAAATATTAATAATTGTATAATTATATTCTGCCGACAGTATACCAGTCTTTATAAAATTAGAACAGTAAATGGTGAAAGAACAAGTCTTACAATAAAACTGTCATTAACCCTCTCCCTGCTGGATTAGACAGGGCATCTCTGGTTGCCTCCAGCATGGTGAGGGTTAAACATGAACAAGGCGATGACTATAAGCATGATAAGTGTATTGCAGAAGAACCTGTAAGACCAGTAAGCAATGGTCATTTGATTGGTTACTGGAACATGTTGTATGTATAACAATAGTCTAATTAATAACAATTACTGCTATTGACAAACAGTAATTTGAAAATAATTGTGGATTCATATCTGAACAAGTTATGGATCCTGGTGTCTTAACTGTTATGGACAATTTTATTGATCAATTATTTTTCTTTTTCTATAAAACGATCAATCACAATGACAATGTCAAAAAACTATGGCCATACTTTCAGTCTGGTTGATATAAATAAAGACAGTGACGGATGGTGATGAAGATGACTATGATGGCTAATATAAACACATTTATATACAGTTATAAAGTTCAAAGGGTTCAAAGTTAGGATTTTGAACATGGAGACCATGTTTTCTCTTGTAACTTCAAAATGGGGTGACATTTGACTTATGGTTGAAATTAAGCAAGATCGAGTTGAAGTTAAGCAAAATCGAGCTCAGCCAATGCGTGTATGGGTGACTGAGAACCTGAGAGTATCTAGGATTCGCTCCTGACACACAATAAGACAAAGGCTGAAAAACTTGTGATGTCACCTGACGTATTTCGTAGAGGGCTGGTGGCAGCGCAGTGGTAGAACATTGGACTTTGGAGCCAAAGGTTCCAGGTTCACATCCCACCCCAGGGGCCTGGCATCGAATTTACCTTTTTGACGTAATATTGATTGGATGCTCTGTCTGTTGAGTGGCAATGCAGTTATCATCCTTGGTCCTGTCAGTACCAGCCTATGCTCGCAAGTTTTCTGCAACATTCAGCGCTACGGATGTTGCGGGCTTCTTCGTGCCCTAAACTGACAAGCCATGATATATGTGAAAGAATCTTGAAAGCGGCTCTAAACCCTAATTAAAAAAATATATATATATATTTCGTAGAATGGACGATAGATTTCATTCAATTCAAATTTCCATGCTGAAGGAAAATGGAGATGCCCTAAATATCAGCTGTGCCTAAATATCAGTAGTACCTGTGCCTAAATAGCAGTACAGTTATCTGGGTGTCTGAATTTAGCAAGAGTTGCCATGCTACTCTCATTTATCACACATAATAATCCATGGCATACAACCAATATATGTTCATACAACTGTATAGGTTATCATGCATGGAGTCAAAATGTGTTTACAATTCATTAATGTTAACTCAATTTTTATTCCAATCTAACTGACACTGAATATGTATATTTGAATTTCATTGATGCTACATCAATCTTTAATCCAACGTGACTGACACTGATTATTTACAACAGCTTTTATAACGTGTGATAAACAATTTGTTGTTGTCAAAAGGCTGTCTATCGGCTTAATCTGGTTTGAACCCATCTGGTTTGAGCCCTTTGTGACTTTGTAACATGCTAATAGACAAACAGTCTACTATTGCAATTGTTGCTTTCCTAATTGACATGAACATTTATTGTCTGGATATCTGAACATAAATTATACTAAATTTATCTATTTGGTTCCTGGAAATGTCCCACCATAAACGGAAATCGAATTTCTGGTTATTTGAGTAATTTTATATAGGAAAATATTGTTTCCCAGTAAAAAACTTGCAGATAGGGAGTAAACCAGATATCTGAAGTTCGGATAAACGGGGGTGAACTGTACCCTAAGTAGCAGCCGTGCCTAGATAGCAGCTGTGCCTACATAACAGATGTGTCTAGATAGCAGTACTCTAAATAGCAGCCGTGCCTACATAGCAGCTGAGCCTACATAACAGATGTGTCTAGATAGCAGTACTCTAAATAGTACCTGTGCCTGAAATACAGTATGGCATGAAGTATGTTAACTTTATTGCAGCGGACATCCACATTGCACACTATGCATCTACCAGATTTTCAGGGCTCAGTATTGATGTTCAACCTAATATGGAGAATTTTGCAAGATTTGCAGCCAAAGATATTCAAGATGGAAAATTACCAGGATTATTAATAGGTGAGTTTAACATAAGTGTTTATATAGATAGATATACAGTGGACCCCCGATAGTCTGCATGGTCCCGTTTCAGGCTCAAAACGGTCGGATGGCAAATCAATCGGATATCTGAATCATGAGGGAATTGTGAAGAGTTACCTCACTTTGTTAACCAAGATGAGATAAGACAAAAACAACATGTACTATCATAAGTTTATTGTCGACACACACGTGTCATAAACATAATGATACAATATATTCGCATTTCAAACACTTAGTGAAGCAATCCACCCTGTCGGACGTCTTCAATTAAGTCAATAAGTGTTTGAAATGCGAATATATTGTATTATTATGTTTATGACACTTTAAAATAGTGAAGCAATCCACCCTGTCGGACGTCTTCAATTAAGTCAATATTTTAAAGTTAAACTGGTTCAACATTGTCAGTGTCATTTCCAAGTTGGTCTGGTCATTCGCATCTTCGAAGAATGTCACTAGATGTTCAATGTGGCATCTAGCTTCCCGTGCGTGAGTGGTTTCACACCAGTTTCACTCTCGAGTTCATCGTCATCATCGTCCGTTTCTGCTGACTGAACGAGGTTGATGAGGTAGTCATCGTTCGGTGATGGAGAGGTCTCTTCTTCGTTCTCTCCGTTCAGATATCCGTTGACAGACACCACCTCTACATCTGTAGATTTCTGATATGTTGCCAACATATCTCTCAACATGGAAAGAGCAATGTCATCTTCGTCTTCCTCAGGTGTCCGGTCGGTTGAGATGGGTAGGATGTCAACATGTTGAAAACAGTTGAAAATGGTCTGCGCACTGATGTCGGCCCATGCAGTCTTCACGAAGCGCAGCACTTGGCGAATGTTCAGTACTTGGGACGAATCGTCTTCTGCACATTGGATGTAGTGGCGAACTAGCGATCTTTTGTAGTGGGCCTTGAAGGCTCGGATGATACCAGCATCCATAGGTTGAATATGAGCTGTCGTATTTGGTGGTAGAAAGTGAACTTTGACATGGGTCAATTTCACTTTGGAACAGTTATGACTAGCTTCATTGTCAACTAAGAGGATCACGTGACGCCCAGATGCTCGCATTTGTCAAAACTTCTCAGCCAATCACAAAAGAGTTCCGATGTCATCCACGTTTTTGTTATTTCTGTACTGTGTGTACGTCTCAGGATTGAAATCACGACTAAAACGAGGACGTCTCGATTTTCCAATCACAAATGGCTTCGGAAATATTCAACCACTTTTATTTACCTCGCAAAATGTCCCCAATGGTTGTTTTCCCAATCGAATGCCCGAACCTATCCAAAATGTTTGCTTAATAATTCTAAACTAGCTTTTGGATTACTAGCTTATGACAAATTTCCATTTTTTTCAATAGCCATCACCTTGTGATGTTTACGTTTAGATGCCATCTCATAATTGACAGGTGACAGGTGTCAAGAGCCTCTCTTATGCACCTACCAACTGGAAATATGGTTCACGCATTGATAACGAGATTTACTCAAACGTAATATATTACTCTGTTAACAAAACAAATAGTCACTGAATTGGTTCACAGTCTGTAGACTTGATTGTCATGAGCGGTCGGGCGGTCGGATGAATGAAGCCGGTTGGATGAACGAAGCCAGTCGGATTAACAAAGTAATCTTAACGTTAATTTAGCACTTTGGTTGCATGTTTTTACCGATCGGCATTGGAAACATGAATCATCGGACTATCGGGGCAAATTATATAGGAAAGACTTTGGTTACAAGTCAAAACCGATCGGATATCGCGGGAATCGGATTATCGAAGGTCAGACTATCGGGGTCCCACTGTATTGTTATTATTTTGTTGCAATTTATATTTTACATGCTTTCTGTTTTGTTTTGTTTACTGTGATGTGATTTATGAAAAGGTAGTGGATAGATATTGATCTTAAAATCTCATATTTTGTAGATTATTTTGAAATCGCACAAAAGAATCTAGATGTACCACATTTCTGGAGAGAGAAAAAATGATAGTCACTGAATTATCACAGGATACTCTACCTCTCCCAGGGAAGGTTAGAACTCCAAGCTTCGTATCACTCCATTACTACCCTTCCTATAATACCATACATTTCTCTGGCTGGAAAGTATAGTACCTTGGTGGCAGAGAGGGTTGTATTCCTATGTCTATTTATTAAAATAACCAATCAAAACATGTACTATTTACAGCTACAATATATGTCAACATCGTACATGGTGACTTCCTTGGTCTGTCATTACTTGCCGGCGCTGGCAGGTTTACTGCAACATTCAGCAATGTAGTGACTAGCTGATTTTGAGCATGGATTTGGCACAATATTAATGTACATATTATTATTATTATTAAATGTTGTTGTGTTGTCTGAAATTAAATGTTGTGTCATCCATGCCGTTGTGTAAATTCATTTCAGGTCGGAAACTCGTAGTACAGATGTATGATACGAAGAGAAATGAACAGACTACAATTAAACTTTACAAAAATATGATTAAAAATGGAGAGGTATGAATTTTGCCATTGCTGCAAGTATCATATTTGTGTAACATTACATACAATCGTATTTTAAGGCTGTATCCTATTATTTTATGACAGTTTTTGACAATTTCTGAGCATTCATAATCTGTTGTCTCTGTTTTATGTATTGTCAGAAATCAAAATCTTATTTAAGTACATGTATACAGCTATGCTTAACATCACCCATTTTAGTTTCATCTATAAATAAATAAATATACAGTGAATCCGGCAATCTGATTGGTTCACGTGACCCCAAAACATTGCATTCATACTTCAATGAACGAAATTTTCTTAGGCCACCCTCATAAAAGATTTACTTTTCAAATTTTGACAAACTTGTACTAAAAAAGGAAGATAACTGCACAACAGTGCAAACAGGACACAAAACCAGCCTATGACTGTGACGTATCTATACTGTGACGCAAATGGTGACTTAGTTTCCACTATCACGTGAATGACATCATTGCCAAATGACATAACTGCTTCCGAGCTCAATACAATAGAATTATTATCTTTTTCACCAATATGTTGAGTATTCTATTTTACAATCATTGAGTTATCATTACATTTAAAGTGAATCCCTGTAATCTTAATTACTCACATTACAAAAAGTATTGTAGTCATACTTAAAATGAACAAAACAGATTTTTTCTCCCTCCCTCTTGATTAACAGTTGATTGGTCGCCATTGTTTTGCAAATATTAATGCTCAGCTCTAAGAATATTAATTACACTTGGTGGGCCTTGTTGGACCACTAAATCCATTTTAATCTCCAGTAGTTTGTTGAATAATATATTTATAAGGATTGAGGTATGAACAGAAAAACGATGTGCAAACTTTTGCATGAACCGATTTGTGGATATATAAAACGTTAAAAATATTGCAATTATACTTATTAAGCTATATTTTTGTATGTTCATCGAGGTACGAACAGAAAACCGATGTGCAAACATTCATATGAACCGCTTCAATGAACTGCTTAAATGAATCTGTCTAACATCATCACTGCACTTCATAGAGAAACACTATTTGCTTGATTTATCTTATCCTTGATGAATTACAATAGCATGACGTTACATTGCTTGCTGAATAAAATCAGCTTGAATTACATCATCACTAGGGGGTAATGTTCAACACTGCTATGTTATGCGAATATTGCTCATTTGAAGCAATCATTGTTTCCGTTGTAAATATTATATGTAGAGGTATAAATCTGCGAAATAATATCATTTTTAATGCAAGTATAAATGAGGTACGATCAATGTACTTAAAAGTTATGTTTTCTTCATGTATTTCGTTCTTTGTGAGCTGTTGCACGAGTTGAACTTCCCCACCCAGACAGATTACATTTTGGTCAACAGAAAATGAGATAGACCATATAAGCAGTAACATTTTAGTCTATTATCATGTGTAATCTGAGCATTGTGCTCTGCAAATTGGCTGAGAAATCGTAAAATCAAAACAGACTTGCAATGTTGCAATCTAAGAAATGAAATTTCCACTCTATGTAAATGTTATAATAACAGGGTTACACAAATATGCAGATTTTTAATTAAGTAGTGAACATATAGGGCTGAAATTCTGATTACATAATCATAAACTAATGTTTCATCGATGGATCAAATTTCCCCATCTGGCATGGCATATGTTTGGTAACATCATTCCTCAATCACCACCAAGTAGAGCGCAGAATGATTTTCAATATTTCGTAATGAACACAGCATGCGTGGTCTTGACTTTGATGATTTCCAAGGGAAGTAACAAAGTTGCAAATTTTGCGGGTAACTTTCAAACAAATCAGAAACAATGTGTGCAATCGATACTAACATGTTACAGGATTGATGTTTTTAAAATATCCAAACTACCAATAAAAATTCTTTAAGATAACTCATGTTCAACTAATGCACTACCCATTCACTGTCTTTGATTCGTGTTCCGATCTTATGTTGATGAAACATAAACAGATTATATAAAATACCATGGTATTCATGAAATATCACAATTGAAAAAAATCTATCTAAGTTTATTGGGTCCAGAAATATGGGTAGCCCATATTCACCTGTTTATCAGCTGGATGTGTACTGCACTCAATACTATTGACTTGACCTAGGGTGCGTTCAGTGGAGAATACATATGCATATGTATTCTATGTATTAATACGCAAGCCGTTCAGTGAGCAATACGTA
>JAUTBT010046194.1:0-16482 GCA_032361225.1 Lepetodrilus schrolli | reverse complement strand
CTAATACTAGTATATATTTTTACGTTTAATTAATTTTTAATAACATCGTTTAATTAAATAATTCAATCGTATCTTCTGTGTTGTGTTTTTCATTCATTAGTATTAATTACATCGTACTAGACTGACTCTAGTATGTCATAATAAATTCAATCTTCTAAATCTTCTTTTGGCCATCTTTATTCCTGGACCAATTTTGTATTTTATTTTAGTCATAACAGTGTAGTAATCAAATATATCGATATAGAAACACAAAGTAGGGAAATTTTCAGATGCAGCTGACATTTAATTTGGTTGGTTTGTTCGTGGTTTATCTTGAGGTTTGGCTGGTATTAATGGAAATGAAAGGTTAGACATGGCCTCAGGACCTTCTGTGAAGTCTTATTGCAACATTCTTTGTCCACAATATCTGCTGTGGTCTTTAACAAATGCTAGTTGAAGGACAGAAAAAGTACATGAGTACTTTGTAGTCATTTCCAGATACTGAGGTAGTGTGTGTGTGACTGATCAGGCTGTAGTGATAGCACACAGAGGAGTCTAAGTACCCTTAGTGACACAGAGAGGAGTCTAAGTACCCTTAGTGACACAGAGAGGAGCTTAGGTACCATTAGTGACACAGAGAGGAGCTTAGGTACCATTATTGAGACAGAGAGGAGCTTAGATACCCTGAGTGACACAGAGAGGAGCTTAGATACCCTTAGTGACACAGGGAGGATCTTAGATACCCTTAGTGACACAGAGAGGAGCTTAGATACCCTTATTGACACAGAGAGGAGCTTAGATACCCTTATTGACACAGAGAGGAGCTTAGATACCCTTAGTGACACACAGGAGCTTAGGTACCCTTTGTGACACAGAAAGGAGCTTAGGTACCCTTAGTAACACAGAGAGGAGTCTAAGTACCCGTAGTGACACAGAGAGTAGTCTAAGTACCCTTAGTGACACAGAAAGGAGCTTAGGTACTTACTCCATGTTTAGTCGTATCTGTTTTAGCAAACAACAATGATTAAAACAATCCATCAGCTACATACACATCTATCTATTTACATATGTATATCCCTATTGTCCCACTTTTACATCCGCTGTTCTAAACATCACTTATCACACTGCAGTGGCAGGGATTGTCTGGAGTATTGTTCTTCCCAGTCCTGTTTCACAGACCTACTTCTTGTGCTTTAACTGGGTCAGCTACAGCCACTTCATTTAGATGATTCCAGCACTCACAACCACTTTACATGCATTTGTCCTGGTGTGTGAGGTCCAGTGTGGCAGTGGTTTTCTTGACGGATGTTTAGCAGATTGTGGATATTCTCGTTTAACATGTTTAAGGTAGTTTGAATCCTGGGTTTTCTGTGCGTACGTTTTGAAAGGAATTTTGGGTATATTGTAAATTGGATATGTAACTATTTTGAAATTCTTTGATGTGTTGTGTTGAATTTGGATTGTCACATAAAGGTGAAAGATTCTTGCTGCTATGTAAGCAATAAATCACTAACTGGACGTCAACGGCATGTTTCAGTTTTGGATTTACTTCTAGTTGTATCTGTGTACTAAGAAAACTATTCTAATGGATATTGAGCAACTCTGCTTGATTATGACAGTAGCAATTAGTTGTGGACAGGAAATGTGATCTTGAATGAGAATATTACTATGAATGATTTTGATTTTCAGATCGACTATCCTGATGTCCAGTTGATGAAATCTGGGCATCGACTGCCCTGCCCCACGGCTAACTTGGACAGATTGTTTGCTTTAGGTCCTCACGACGACAGCCGCATCCGCAGAATGGATAGCAGTCTTGATAATGTACGTATTAATTCCTCCTTGTGTGTATTTGGAGAGAGAAAAAAAAACCATGAATAAATTGGTATGTTATGCGAGAAGAAACGCCTCTAAATTAATGATGCAATAATTTCTCATGTCCAGCAGACTATTATCCTCACCTCCCTTCAACATTAATCAAAATCACTTCATAATATGGCATCCATAGTTCCCGTCACAACGCTAGAACTTGCCGTTAAGACTTCCTAGCCTGAATAGTGATACAAATAACAAATGCTTACAATAAACATGGATGGATTTCTACTAGCCTTTAGCATGCCTTTAGCATTGGGAGAAATGGCTCGGGCTGGTGTTAATTTCTATCCTTTGCCATCAGCACGCAGGAGGTTAAATTAAAGTACAAAAGTACAATTTCAGATTGCCAGGTACTGTAAATCAGGAAATTAATGCGTCACTAATTTAATGCGACCTCAAGCGTTTGGACATAAATGCGACACGAATTAAATGCGATCGACCTCTATTCATGTTTTTTTCCCCGGACGTACCTTTCATTATTTTCCATAATGCGTAGGAATTAAATGCGGCCATAAGTCAATCGCATATTTCGCATTAATATCATGCTCGCATTAATTTCCTGATTTACAGTATTCGATTAGTTTCGGGTTATTATGGGGTTGTATAATGTCATGGATATCCTGAATATGACTGTTCTCTCCCTGAGTGATGTCACGCAGAATGTCATGCAGTACATCATGCAGTATGAGTGCAGCTAGATGAACAGAAAGGAAGTACTTGCTAGTATGTGTGTGGGCTTACAATAAGACATCTTCCTGTCCAGGCTTGTAATATAGCCGTCATCTTCCGGACCATAGTTTTCAAAGTTTGCCCGCTGACTAACATATTTCCATGAAGTAGATTAGCAACGTTACTGCTACTGTGTTCTAAGAAAACATGAGTACGATATCTGAACAATATCATGGAAATGTTAGAACCTTTGGAGGGATACTTAGATTTATCTAATTTTAATGACTATGTTAGTATTAGTATTAAGTTCATCACAAACCAGAATGTCCATTCAGAATTTTATCTTTCAACATGCATTTTATTATGTCTCCATTGTGGTAAACATCAATGTTATCAGTGATTATTTCTATTTCGATACTTACTTCTAAAAGACATTCGAATAGTCTCACAATTCCCCCAGATATAGCCATCTATTCAAACTTACATTTTCCTGCATTGTAGAAATAATGTTCTCTTTTCACTTATATTGTATACAGCAGTGGTTGTTAATAGGCTGTGCTATTTCAATTATTCAATTGACACATCACACTTTTAGATATTACTACATATTAGTTTCAAATTACAAAATCTGTATTGTTTTAACTTTACATTCTATGAGTTGATACATGGCACCTTCAGACATTTATTTATTTATTTACTTTCTTGTTTGTTTGTTTATTTACTTTTTTGTGTGGAAACATTTTGTGAATATTTCAAACCTTCGTTTCCAGGAGTTGGCCGGAGACTTACAGGTACCTAATGCTGTGTACAGAATGGAGCAGCAGTTTCCGCGCAACGAGCAGTTCTTCAAGCGCAGCTCACGAGCCAGCGATACGTCCAGCGCGTATTCCGGCTCTGACATGATGCAGTCCTCTCTGGACGACCAGGACGCTACGGAGATGGACTACAGCGGACTCCAGGAGAGTCTGGTGGACTCTGACGAGGAGGAGGGATACGCGGAGTCCACCGAGGTACATACAGCTTCATATATCACCATGTGGCTTCATGTCGTGTGATATTGCATCATGTCTCATAAAATTACTTCATATCACACAATCATGCCTTGTACCTCATGATACAGCTTCGTATCACACTAGTGAGCTTCATATCACATTCGTGAGCTTCATATCACCTGACCAGTGGATTCGCAAATGCTCGTACCATTGTGAAATCCTCTTGCAAGTTTGAAGATGGTCTAGGCACCCTTTCAAAAAAATCACATCCACTAGGAGACCATAGCACTTCGTACATGTAGGAGATTCATGAAAGGGTGTTTTCGATTTGAGATAACTGTAAGTCACTTGTTGTTTGACCTTTTTCTCTGCCAGATAATTGAAAATTCGGTTCTTTTTGGCATCTTAGGTTGTCACCAGCAGTACAAAAGTTAATATGGTAACATTTAATTCTAGCTGAGATAGTGAAAACCCAGTTGTATTGTATAATCAAACATGGTTTGAAGATTCAATTGGCCTTTAGATTCAATTGACCTTTTCTCAGTAGTCATTCGCAATAAAAAAAATTGTTATTTTAACCACGTCTTGGGCCATTACTAATTTCATTGTTATTTCATGTTTTGTTGCAGTCACTGACTATTCGAGACACAGTACGAGAGTGTCTAGAGAAGGAGCCAGCTGACAGAACAGATGACGATATTGAAATACTCTTAGATTTTATGCAGCACTTTCGTGTAAGTAGCACTAATGTTAGTCATGTAGCCAGTAAATATCCAGCAGTGTTACTGTTTACCAGTATTAGATATCTCCTCTTATAGAGTAATTGCATTTTAATGGTGGATTATACTCTGCTTCACTGACTTTTCATCCATATCGAGTAGTAAATTCCAAATTGGTTTAAAGGTCTTCCTTAATTGAAAGTCCATTGAAAATTCAACTTATGTGTTGAGGGATGGAAACATACATTTTAGATTGTCTAACCCTGAGTAATAATTCAAACATTTTATTTTTATAAAATATGCAATTCTACTAGTCATTTGGATACTGTTAACATTGGCCAAAATTGCATTGCGTAAACAGGCTAGTATTAATTTCCACCATACTATTAAGTAATGAATTAGAATTTGTTATGAAAACTGTCGACTGCTCAGTTTGTAGGATGTTTGTTAGTGTTTAATCATAGATGCGAGAGAGAATTATGGCATGTGTGTATTTCTCCGGCAGGCGTTTGCGAACATGACGCTGGCGACGCGACGTGCGCTGACGGCCGTCATGGTTTTCGCGGTCATCGAGAAGGCGAGCACCATCGTGATGAAGGACGGCGAGGAGCTGGACTCCTGGTCTGTCATCGTCGATGGCGAGGTGCAGGTGTCGCACATGAGTGGCGACCTGGAGATCCTGCACATGGGCGACAGGTGAGTTAGTTACCTCCCTTTGTGAAGGAATTACCTCCCTTTAAGTTACCAGTCAAAGTAAAAAAATGTTATGTTAGCATAACATATTTGTTGAAATGACTAGTTTCATGGTGTGAAAATCCAAATGACCCTTTATTTAAAAAAAAATAATATTGACTAATCTTTTCGCAATTCCATACCGAAAATTGCATTTTCTAAATATTGAACAATGCTTTGCCAATACATGAGTAATAGTGAAAAGATGGTATTTTCTTAAAATGTAAACTGGATCTTTTCAAAATTATTTGATGGTTTGTCTACCCCCCTTTAACACACTTGGATGCAATTATTTAAGCATGTCAGCACTGTTTTACCTATCATATCGTCTCCCCAGTTTTGGGATCACGCCGACCATGCAGAAGATGTACCACCAGGGCGTGATGCAGACGTTGCAGGACGACTGCCAGTTCGTGTGCATCGAGCAGCAGGCGTACTACCGCATCCTGAGTCAGGGCGAGGAGAACACCAAGCGGCACGAGGAGGAAGGCCACGTGGTCATGCTGACCGAGCACCGCGAGCTGGATGGCGGGAACCGCAGGGGACACATTGTCATCAGGGTCAGTACTGCAGATCAGAAACACTTAAAATAATACTGTGAAATGCAGATCAGAAACACTTAAAATAATACTGTGAAATACTGGTCGCCAAATGTGAAATTAGGTCGCCATGGCTCCCAAATTAGTCGCTAAATTAGTCTGTGTACATTCCAGGGCACTCCAGACCGCCTGATGCAGCACCTGGTGGAAGACCACTCGGCCATCGACCCCACCTACGTGGAGGACTTCCTTCTGACCTACCGCACCTTCTACGACTCCCCACTACACCTCACCAGCAAGCTCCTTGAGTGGTTCGCTCAGCCCGTTCTCAGGTCAAAGGTCAGTGATGTTGCTATATGTATTTTTGAAAATTATCCCGTCAATGTGAGAAATGCTACTCATGTATGCATTTGGTGTGAGCTGCACACTTTTGGTTTTCAGTTTGATTTTCATTTTGTATTTAATCATGGATTACTAGCCTTTCAAAGGGACAGGTGGTAGCGCAGTGGTAGAACATTGGACTTCGGAGACAAAGGTTCCAGGTTCAAATCCCGACCCGGGGACCTGGCATCAATGTTCGTGGAAGTTACCTTTCTGACGTGATATTGATCTGTAGAGTGGCAATGCAGTTATCATCCTTGGTCTTGTCAGTACCAGCCAATGCTCGCAGGTTTACTGCAAAATTCACCGCTACGGATGTTGCAGGTTTCCTCCTGCCCTAAACTGACAAGCCGTGATATAAGTGAAAGAATTTTGAAAGCAGATCTAAACCCAAAGTAAAAAAACAACAAAAAAAACACCAAAGTTTACTACTATATTATTTTCTAATTTTCCTTTTTCAGGTTACAAGGGTAGTTTTATTATGGGTGAACAACCACTTCAACGACTTCGAGACGGACACTTCTATGTGTGAATTTCTTGAGGAGTTTGAAGGACTTTTGGAAAGAGAGGTGAGTTATCTCCCTTACTTGACCCTGAATTATTAAATTTATGTTTTTTCACAAGTAATGTTCAAGATGGACATGCATTAATTAGTTAATTAGCTTCCATGCATGATTCTAAAGAGAACGTGTGTTTTCCAGCCAGATGCTCTGAATGAGGTAAGACATTCTCTAATGTATCGCGCTACCAAAACCTACTCTTTCTTTGTCCTGTAATTTTAACTAGGTTGGGATCACACTACAAATATGCATAGTAATCAATATGTGTAGTTAATTAACAGTATGTACAATATATCTATCTGAATTAACAGTATACAATGTATATTTTTGATTTACAGTTTGCTGATTATTTTTGTATGTTAAATAACGCTTCAGTCACTAACGAACACAATCAATTGTTAATTGCTTCCTACAAAATTCCTGAATGCACTTTTTCCATGTAAATTGTCTACAGGCAGACTGCTTCTAAATAAGTTGCACATCCCCCGGCTAAAAATCTCCTGCTGTTCATTAATAACAATGGACAATAGAATAGAAATATTCTGGTAATATTGCAAGTAGTAAAAGTGTTCTACAAATAGTTATTCAGTATAATATTCCAATATTATTGATCATATTCAGTTGGAGTTAACAATAAGATTGTAACTGTTATCTATGCTATAATGTTCTGTGTATGTGTCTATGTATAACAATGTCCAAGATCCCAACCATCAGCTTTACTCGCTAGCTAATCGTAACACGGTGCTGTTCACTTTACTATAGCAATATTTTCAGTCATTAATTGCTGTAACATTCGTATACAATGGGAACTCTTTTGGGTCCAGCCTAACTTGACTAATGCCTTTCTGAGGCCTTCAGCTGTACTATACATCGGCACCTCATTCTGTTGCTAATGAACTAACCGGGCTAACAACTGAGACCATTTTCGCTCCTTCCAGAAAATGATTGGTCAAATGAGGTTGCTGAATATAGCGTGTGCGGCCAAGGCACGGTTACGAGTCGTCACGTTGACCCGTGCGACGCGTGAAGAAATCCTAAGGTTCCAAATCCTTGGGGGTCAAGAAAGGGGTCACGGGATATTCATTACCAAAGTTGAGCGAGGGTCGAAAGCTTTCGAAGCTGGCCTCAAGAGAGGTGACCAGGTAACCATGGTGACGGATTTCCTGGATTTTTTTTTTATATCGTGTGGTCATATTTCCTGCGATTGTTCTTAGAGGGTGACATTTTATATTAACATCAATCTAATTTTCCTGGTTCTACCTATGTGGTGTCCTTGTCCAAATGTTAGATTTTAATACATTTCCTTGAATTGTGGTCTGGTCTGTGAAATTTTAATATACTATCGATAGATCTACCATCAGTTACTATTTGACCAAAGTAATACTACTTTGGTATACATCGTCACGTATTGGTGAACGATTTCCGTTGTGACATAAAATAATAACTTGCTCAATCACTTTGGAATACTTTTGTTAACCAAACTATTGCTTTATGCCATATTTAGATTTCCTATCTTTAAATAGAATGTAAGTAAGACAGGTATCAGTGTTTATATACAACCGCAAGATTACGACCCAGAGATGAAATTTGGTAAGCATGTATGTAGTTCATGTTAAATAACCATTTTTCTCGTCAGGTATTGGAGGTGAATGGCCAAAACTTCCTTCAGATTTCACATAACCGAGCGCTGGAGATTCTTCGGGGCACAACTCATCTATCTATCACAGTCAAGTCAAATTTACATGGTCAGTTTGAAACAGGTGTTGCACATTCAAAGGGGAATAACTCCTAAACTCAACAGAATTATCTCCCTTTTCATTAAATGTTCAGAGGCAAAACTTAATGAATGTACTTTTGTGAAGACGTAGTTATTTACTTATTTGATATAGTATAAATATTTGCAAGAATACAATTAATCATGGAGGATAATTTTGTTTTTGTTTTTAGAATTTAAAGAAATGCTGCAGGCAGCAGACAAATCCACGCCTAGAAAATTGAAAGCCGGTGATTTCATCATGCCTCCACTTAAACAGCGGTTATCTGCCCCTGATCTTGAGGCATCAGTTCCGGTCATTATCACTACGAAAATTAATAAACAGGACAAGAAAGAGAAAGGCTTCATGGCATTTGGAAACAAGCCACGGTTAAAGAAAGCACTTATGAAGATGAATCTTATACCCAAGAATTTAAATAATAGGTAAGGATATTACATAATGAAAGTACAGTGCTCCTTCAATATAATGGCCTTCAATGTACTGAAGATTTGGATAACTCATGGGGTTAAGCTTGGAACCCCATAGTTGGCATTATCTCGAGGAAACTCGATCTGTATTGTTTGATTTTTACAAATATAAGTGAATATTTGCTATTGTAGTTCATATATTTGCATGTTACTTTTCATGGATTTACAGACTGTACGTAGCCAGAATCTTTTTCATTAGAGGATTCAATTTCAGTTAATTTATTTTACTTTAATTCTGATTTCTTTCCATTATGAATTGATACAATAGTGATAGAATAATGTTTTCACATGGGAAAGGTATTGTTATTTTACTGAACCAAAATATGATTGCATTACCCTTGACCATGTTTTCGAGAGTGGATTTGGCACATTATAATGTACACATTATTATTATTATTATTATTTTATTGATTTCTTTTTTCATTGCAGTGAAAACAGCAATATTAACCACTCTGATGAGAGCCTGTACACAAAAGCATCACGCAAATCATCCACTTCCTCTACCTCTTCTTGCAACATCGGCAGTGGCCTGAACAATCACATGAGTGCTAGCAATCCCGACCTCTCATTGGCTGGCCTCTCTGTCCCCGACACGGTCAATGAATTCCCCGACCACGTCATTAAGGTGTATCGGGCTGACCAGTCGTTCAAGTACTTGCCAATACACAAGGTGGGTGCCACGCCTTCTGTACTATACCAGTCTATGCATGTAGTCTTAATGCTTTCTTCAGGTACGCATTCATGTCCTGCTAATATGCTATTTAGGAATATATCCATTGTTAACACACCAGAGACGGGTGGTAGCGCTGTGGTAGAACGTTGGACTTCGGAGCCAAAGGTTCCAGGTTCAAATCCCGCCCCAGTACCAGCCGATGCTCACGGGTTTACTGCAACATTCAGCGCTACGGATGTTGCGGGTTTGCTCCTGCCCTAAACTGACAAGTCGTGATATAAGTGAAAGAATCTTGAAAGCGAATCTAAACCCCAATTCCAATAACGCACCAGATCCACCCTCTAAAGCATGCTTAAAGTGCTGCATTGTTCACAGCAATAAAAAACAGGTGTCCTGTTAGATGTCACCAGGACACCTGAGGAGAAAGTGTCCTACTGGAACAGGTCACCAAACTTGTTTTGCTGTGAGTAGCCAATGTCTGCGTATGGGTGAAATTCACGCTGTGACCTAAAACAATAACTCACTATTGCCCAATGGATCAATGTGCACTCTTGGATGTTTTCAGTGCCCTGGGGAGTATACACTTTTTAACCTTATGGTATATGTCTCGTTTCAGGAGACAACCGCCAAAGAGGTCGTCATGCTTGCCTTACAGGAGTTTGGAGTTACTGATCCTAGTTGGTAAGCTATTGCCCATGATTAAATAAATTTCATGTATAGATTTTACTATTGCACATTTATTTGTGCCAGCCAGTATTTATGTCCAAGCCAGTGACACAGGAAGCTGCAATAGTTTTATCTGTGTAAGTAGACCTGATTTACAGCCAATCAAATTGGAGTTTGTTACAGCCAATCAAATTGGAGTTTGTTACAGCCAATCTAATTGGAGTTTGTTACAGCCAATCAAATTGGAGTTTGTTACAGCCAATCAAATTGGAGTTTGGTAAAGCCCAACAAGTGTTGGTAAGCGTAATGTCTTCTATTTTACAGTAACTACTCACTGTGCGAGGTAACGGTTCAAAACGAAGAGGTCATTAAGCAGAAGCGGCTGCCGGATGTTTTATCCAATCTTCCAGAGAGGCTAGGACTGAATGGAAGGTGAGTCTCCTGGTCTATCTGTCCGTCTCTCCATCTGTCCATCCAGCTAGCTTAGGTGTGACTAGCTGAGACGTGACTAGCTGAGACGTGACGAGCAGAGACGTGACGAGATGAGACGCAACTGTATATTCTGGTGCTAGGGGATGGGGTGTACTAGATGTGCATTAAATAGTCTGTTGTATCCAGAATGAGGGGGAAATGTTTGCACATTGCTTTTGTTTGTAGTAGCTACATCTATCCAACATCCAAATTTGAACCAATATGCACAAATAATTGTTTAAATTATTTTATTAATTTATTAATGGTCATTAAAAGAAAGAATATTTATGGGGTGATGTAACTGCTACTGCAACCATGCACAGTTAGGAGAGAAGGCAAGGGAATATTATAGAAAGTTCTACCATCAAAATCATTAAGTATATCAACCTATATATCCAGTCACTTTCACCTGACATTGTGTGCCTGTTCACAAGAGATGGGGATATATCTATATTTCTAATCATGTATATGTGTGCGTTTGTGTGTTGAGATACTGTGTTAAGTTTGAGGTTCACCGAGTTATCAACTGTAACAGTTCTTTCTATAAGTCAGGCCTAGCATAAATGTGAATGTGTCAATGTTCAATTTCTGTGGTAAAATATCAAAGATCTATTTGAGATTTTGCAGACCCAAACAAAGCCCCGAGCAGAGTGTCGAACTACGGTATTTTTTCCAAAAGAAATTCACAAGCCACTGGCAAGCCTTTAAAGTGCGCTTTTTGATGTTGTCTGTACCTCACATCATTTTGTTCAGCATGCTGAGACTCTATTTTGAATCTCGCTGCTTCAGAAATCATTTGCTGGTTGATGCATGGAGATTTATCCTTGGTCCCTTTCCATCACAACGCAATAGTCCCTCATCATCGCTGTTCTGTATATCACATCATCAGTCATTAATCCCATTAATTTATCATTTATCCCTTCTTTATGTATCATCATAATCACTGACCTACACTAAACGTTTATTTGGCATTGGGTGTAGTGTTTGACTAGGCCTGGCTAACCTTATCTATGTAATATATAGTCTACGACCAATATCGTAGGTAGTTTTTCAATAGTAGTGCACAGGTTGTAGAAGAAGCTGAATGCTTATCATTTCACTGAAATTGGGCATCGGTCAATCTTTATTTCACCAAATTATGAAAGAATGTTTCCGAGGAGTTAGGAATAAATATCATAGTGTGACTTCAATTTGGCATGAAATATTTGAAGTAATCACTGCTCATAATGTCGACATTAGGGCGCAACAATAAGTTTTGTTTAGGAAAGCTAGGAAAGCACACAATGTTTTGTCTAGTTTTGATGCAAGTCTCTGGATTACTTGGTATGTTTTATTTTAAAATAATGTTTTATTTTAACTTTGGTTTATTTGAAACCATTATGCATGGAACATGCTTGCAATTAGACAAATAATGACAGATATTTTGGCATTTTGAGTAGCAGTAGAAATACATATTGCATGTAAATGCGTATTGGAATTCACCGCAGATTGTTATAGGTGTATTTCTAAAGTAGAAGTAGAACACAGGGCAAACCAGGAAGCTGAGAGTATTGGGCGTTCACGCTGCATGTGTAGGTTCATTGACGAAGATCACGAGACTTGCATTTATTGTATATGTCATACTGCATGGTAGTTAGATGTCCCTCTAATGGCTATATGCATGGGTTTGTCTGGGTGTCACTTGTGACTGTCCCAATGTGTCACTGGTATCAGTGTGACTGTCACTTGTGATTGTACCACTGGTTGCTGTCCGACTGTCACTGGTGACTGTCTGACTGTGTTACTGTTGACTGTCCGACTGTGTCACTGGTGACTGTCTGACTGTCACTGGTGACTGTCCGACTGTGTCACTGGTGACTGTCCGACTGTGTCACTGGTGACTGTCCGACTGTGTCACTGGTGGTGACTGTCCGACTGTGTCACTGGTGACTGTCTGACTGTGTTACTGGTGACTGTCCGACTGTGTCACTGGTGGTGACTGTCCGACTGTGTCAGTGGTAATCGTCTGAATGTTTCCGTGTACTATATATACCACAACCTGTGAGAGCTGGCAATGACATGCTGCATGTAATTAAAACTGTCATAGTTTCATCACATTCACTGTCACAGATCTCACAGCTGATCACAGATCTCACAGATCTTGCATAATGAAATGTGGACTTTGATGACCACCAAGATGCAATATTTTCAATCATCTACAAACATTTGTGATTGTATGCTGAAACACTACAGAGAAAGCATCGTGAGGAATTCCGAGAGAATGCATAGTAATGTAGATATTCACATATTCTCTCACATTTGCTTTTGGTTTCATTGCATGCGTTTTTGTTGTTGTGTTTATGAAGAGTAACAACTGATTTAATAGTAAAACTACATATAGACACATTGTTTCACATCTAACATGTGTGTATTCCATTTCCCTAAGTGTGGTTTGAATTAATTTTTAATAATACAACAATAGACTAACTGTTCAAGTTTTGTATTGTATGGTAGAGCATGAAGTTGCAATAGATACATCAGAAATAGTAATATAGATTGTGTGTGTAGCCTGAAACAGAATCAGTTTTTGCTCTTCTGTTTCCTTCTCCTTCTCCACGACATGATCAGATGCAGCATGACACTGTATCGTGGATCTGTCATGTCATGGAATGTCATGGCTGTGGGCAATGTGCATGTACCCAACTCATCAGCAAACTTGTGTCGAGCGGAACATCACATAGCAAGCAGAACAGAGACCTCTGTCTCTCTGTCTATGTATCTAACATTTCTGGTTCAATTGAAGGTTTTCGAGGAAAACTGGTTAAAATTGGTACTAGTCCTCTACTCACAGAGGATTCTTAGCACTATTAGATATTTATCATTCCAAAGTTTTATTATATTTTATAATTATCAGGACTAGTTCTTCAAAAAGTTCATTTTAATTGCTATATCATTTCTCAATTTTGTCGTGAATGGGTCGATATAGTTCCGCTACGACGTAAAGCACTAATTCAAACAATCAATTTCTCAATTTGAACCAGAAATCCAATAATCCCGACACAAATTTGCTGAAGATAAGTAAAACAACTCCAGCATTATCTCGCACAAGGCTCTACG
Organism: Lepetodrilus schrolli; assembly: GCA_032361225.1. Lineage (NCBI taxonomy): Eukaryota > Metazoa > Mollusca > Gastropoda > Lepetellida > Lepetodrilidae > Lepetodrilus > Lepetodrilus schrolli. Next base: position 2,888 of record JAUTBT010046194.1, on the reverse strand, counting down.
CCACAAACGACCGACCGCCACAAAACAGCGGTACGTATATTCATAACGGCACACAGACGCTGGCCGACGCTCGGGGCTAATTATCTCCCTTTCACCCACACTCATGCAGGCGTGCTTGTCCACGTATGCTCAGGTACTATTTAAAGAACAACATGAGCACAGACTCGCTAGTTCCGGACGAGCTACGCGGGGAGATGATCAAGGAAAGCCAGATCAGCCTGCTGCAGCTGAACTCGGCCGAGGTGGCATCCCAGCTCACGCTCGAGGACTTCAAGGTGTTCCGCGAGATCGAGCCCACGGAGTATGTCGACGAACTCTTCAGACTCAACTCCAAATACGGATGTCCAGCTTTAATCAAGTTTGCAGAGGTGGGTATTAATACTAACCTTACTAACCTTATCACAATCACTGCTATACCAGGACATCCAAGTGTCCACGCTATTATTATTAAAATTAACCCTCTCCTTGTTGGATTAATCACAGTCACTGCAAACCTGGACATCTCTGGTTTGAAAAGGGTTAAGCAATTATTAGTCATGAATAATTTACCTAGCATTTCCCACACTTTCCCCAATCTTCATTCTCCGTTCACTTGGTCTTCGTGTATGGTTGAAAGATTCCCGCCGTGACGTGAAACATCAATTCACTCACTCACTCACTCATTCATTCACTCTGCATTCAGCACTTTCAGATACTACTTAGAGAACAACTGATTTTACTCCCATCTTGAGGTATCTAAAGGTGTATGATTTATGAAAGCTAAAAAAAATACTGTAATTTCTTATATCTTATGATTTCCAGCTGGTGAACCGTGAAATGTTCTGGGTGGTGACAGAAATCTGCAGTGAAGGAAGTCTAGTCAAGAGATCCAAACTTCTTAAACATTTCATCAAGATAGCAAGTGAGTGTTTTAATTTATTATCAGTACAACATCCGTGCAACATATGATTTTGTCTCAAGAAAATAGAGGACGTCTTTAAAAAAAAATTGTTTATCCTCTTTAAATTTATTGAAATTTGTGTTTACATATTAATGCAATGTTTGAAATGCTCCAGCTTTCTGGTTAGAGACTGGTAGTGTAGCAAATTTTATCAATTTCTACATATTTGAATGTTAGTACATCATTGATGATTGATTTTGACTGTTGACTAATGTCCCGAGCTGTCTGTTGTCAGAACACTGCAAGGACTGCAAGAACTTCAATTCGATGTTCGCCATCTTGAGCGGGCTCGGCCATCAGTCAGTGACGCGACTCCGCAGCACCTGGGAGAGGCTGCCTAGCAAGTACTACAAGATGTTTGAGGTATGACCTTTAGTGTGAGGGATGACATATGTTTGAGTGATGTATGCCTTGTGCTTAAGGTATGGCCTGTGTTTGAGTGAGGTATGACACATTTGAGTGATGTATGGCCAGTGTCTGAGGTATGACCTGTTTGAGTGAGGTATGACCTATTTTTGAGTGAGGAAAGATGTGTTGAAGGTATGACTTGTGCTTGAGGTATGGCCTGTTAACCTATGCTAATGTGTGTTTTATGTCAACCACCTATTTGTAATTTATACATGTTATAGCTATGGTTGTGAAGAATCTGATTATTTCTGATATTGTTTCAGGATCTACAAAACCTAATGGATCCGTCTCGGAATATGTCTAAATACAGGAATCTCATCAACAGTGAACATATACAACCTCCAATGGTCAGTTGTTAGCCATACATTGAATGTACTGAATTACCAGAAATAGCACCATGCCATAATGTCCACCTTTTATTGTTAAAATGATAGTACTTCAATTCAAACTAAAAACTACATCTATAGCAAATTTTTATTTACTTATTTTGGCAGTCAATTACTCATTCTTGCAATGTTCTTTTAGAAAAGTGCTATTCAAAGTACATATTCGAGCTAATGTATAAGGAATTAGTTCCTGCATTAGGAACATATATGTTAATTAGTCTAAATGATTTTGATTTAATTAATATGATTCTCTTTCTTGTAACACAGTTGTCTCCCTTGTTCTTCAGCTGCCATTCTTCCCAGTGGTCAAAAAAGATCTGACGTTCATTCACTACGGAAACGATTCCATCATAGACAATCTTGTCAACTTTGAGAAGCTCCGCATGATTGCCAAAGAAATTAGACATATATGTAACATGTCCTCTGCTAGATATGTAAGTGCAGTGTTCGGGGACTTAGTAATATTACTGTTCAACCAAACTGGGCATATCTATATAATTTTATGACAAAAATAAATATTTATTTTTCGATATTAATTAAGGTGTATGAATAATTAGAGGGTTTGAATTACTAGAAGCATTACGGTACTACCGGTGGACGACTGCTATATCACTGTGATCTGTGTGCAGGATGTCAGCACCATGTATCTGGGTACCGGCAGCATGTTCTCCAGCTCGCTGGTGTCCGGTGTCGCAACTCTCAAACGGACCAAGAACCGACGTGGGTCCACACTGCCGAACCTCAAGAAGATGTACGAAGAGGTGGGTGTCTACTAACCTGTCTACTCACTTGTCTACTCACTTGTCACTTGTCTACTCACTTGAATCTTTTCCAATCTTCATAGTATAGTGTCATTGTACAAGTGATTGTGAATTTGTATGAGTGATAGTAAACAAGACCAATTCTCTTGTACATCTGATAGTAAACAATGCTAATTCTCTTGTGCACCTGATAGTAAACAATGACAATTCTCTTGTACAAGTGATAGTAAACAATGCTAATTCTCTTGTACACCTGAGAGTAAACAATGCCAATTCTCTTGTACATCTGATAGTAAACAATGCTAATTCTCTTGTACACCTGATAGTAAACAATGACAATTCTCTTGTACAAGTGATAGTAAACAATGCTAATTCTCTTGTACACCTGAGAGT
>JAUTBT010046183.1:0-16483 GCA_032361225.1 Lepetodrilus schrolli | reverse complement strand
TTTGTTTACCATGTTTACACTGTGTTTAAATAATTTCCAAATCTAAGAAATGTATATTTAAGTGGCTATCTGTCGTATTATGGCCACCCGATTCAACATGACTGGTAATATATGCATTATAACTTAATAGAATTATAAATTTACTTACACTTTCGGTGGTCTGTTATAATTACCTTGTGTATGGTCATAAAGCCAACATTAATTCCGCATCATATATCTTCATAAACATGGTTTTGTAATGCAACAGTTCCATATTTTATGACTGATGAAAAAGAATTCAACCAAATACATCATCTAAATGTACATTCATATAGTTTGAGACGTCTAGTTTTATTGCTGCTGTTGTCATACTTGCAAAGTGGAGTCCACATACGAGGCCTGCAACAACACACTTGTGTCTGTATCATTTCTTACTTCCACATTTTAATACTAATAGTTCTTCATGTGGCTTGGATGACTGCAGTCGCTGTGTAGTCAAGAATGGTTCGTATGAATTTGTTACACGTTACACTGACATGTAGACGGTTTTGTTATACAATAGATACGCAGCGTGTTGCGCAATATTGTTATTCATTGTATGTTTGTAAAGTGCTTCATGCTATATGTTCTTGCCTTTACCAATGGCCAGACATTGTACTTAATTGTTTTTCCTGTTCCAATTCCTATCCAGAAATGTTAATTCAAAAGGAAGATGGCAAGTATGACTACGTCATCAATATCGGCAGTATTTCTTAGAATATGTCTGTATCCAGGATAGAAAATGCTCAGTCTGTAATAATTACACTGAAAGTGTAAATGTCATTATATAAATATATTAAGTTGTAATGCATATATTACCAGTCACGTTGAAGAGAGTTGCCATAATACGTCAGATAACCACTGAAATATGCATTTCTTAGATTTGGAAATGGTTTCAACACAGTGTAAACATGGTAAACAAACATATTGTAGTATCCATATTGAAAACGGATAATCTACTCACGACATTACACTATTGCATTAATTTACCATAGAACGCTGATCGATATTATGACGTTAACTGTGGACAATATCCATTATATACCAATTAATTGCCCAAAATACTATGATATATGTTAATAAGACTAATGAAAACACTTTAATATAACTTTTTTTCTGGTGATTCATGCAATGTTAAAACTAGAAAATCTCATTAGTACCAAATATCTCAAAACATTGTCGAAATAATAAAGCAACATAATACAGGAAATTAGCTGAATAATGTCTAATAATTTAGAGGTGTACATATATGTTGTTGGTTTTGATCAATCAAAACAATACATTTAATAGAAATACCTTGGAACAGTTACCATTAAGAAAAATACATAATTTTAACCCATATCTTTCACTTTGACCATGGGTCAAATTTAAATTTAACCTACCTCTTGAGGTAGTCCAGGTTGTATTTTTCTAGTTTCATCCATGTGCTATTTTTTAACCCGGGATTAAATGCAAAACGACCCGTTTATATGAGCATGAGGTAATTAGACCCTGTGAAATAATGGTTGCATGTAAACCCAGTCAACAAGAGTTATCTAGAGCCTGCTTTGAGAAACAATAATGTATGCAACCACCGTTGCATATTAATAGTCACGAGCGTGGAATGAATTATATTAGTCCGGCAGCCAGACACCGGACCTGATTTTAACGTCCAGACAATGCTTTATTCGTGTTTTGACAACTTCAACATGTCTAGAATGAGAATCCGAGTGATGTCACATAAAAACAGAGAAAAATTACATACCTTAACAGGGCAGGACGTTAACGGTCGGCTTGACCGGGGCAAGTCATTTGGGGTGTCGGACAAGTAGATCGTCCCAACTACTAGTATTTTCCCGACCGGACAAGTAAATTATTTATAGGTAAAACAAAAGGTTCGAAATTAAGCCTGCCTGGTCATTGTCATCCGTAATCTGTCCGTGTCCCGCTATCCTTATAAATCCTGTGCCTGGATGGCCCCTTACGTTTCCAATAATATTTAGACATTTAACCTTATAAAAGACATTTATTTATCATCCTCTTTATGAATCAATGTAGTTCGAAAGCTTTAGACGCTGCTCTTCAGACTATTACTATCTATACTGTTACTATAAGCGATACCTCTCGATCAGTGGGAGGGGTGATAAAATAGTACAAAAATATATCTATATAGATCTAATACTAAAGTAATATATTTAATAACAAAATATAATAATAATAATAAAATAAAATAAAATAATATAAAGGAGACATGCTACCAGTCTAGGTCAACCTCGCCTAGCAATCTAATATATAACTTGTTTTGTTCACTGGAAACTTTTCTCTGTTGTCTTTCTCTATACATCATGCATGTGAAAATAAATCTGTAGCTAGTTTTTTTTAATGTTAAATAAAACTACAATTACATAATAATTAGAACTGAGAATGCATTTGTTAAAACAAACACACACAAACATGTAATATTAATGAATACATTAAAATGTCGTGGAAATAATAATAATAATAAAAAAATTCCCCAGAAATTATTAAAATGTACGCTATGTTATTTAACACACCGCGCACGCACACGCACACAACATTTATTTATTTTTTGTTTATTATTATTATTTTTTTAAAAATTATTATTGTTTCCAAAAGAACATACAACAAATTTAAATACATTTTCTTTTTATGAATGCAGATTCCGTACAAAATGATATATATACAGGTATGATTAGTAATTGAATACGTATTTTGTTTTACGTATGATTATACATATATATGTATATATTTTAGTATTACTATTTATAAGTACACTTTTAACAGTGGCCCGGGGCGTGTGGTAGCGCAGTGGTAGAGCCAAGTGGAGCCAACGGTCCCGAGTTCAAATCCCGTCCCGGGAGCCCGGCAACGAAGTTACCTTTCTGACGCGATATTGATAGAATGCGCTGTCTGTAGATGCAGTTATCATCTTTGGTCTTGTCAGTACCAGCCGATGCTCGCAGGTTTACTGCAACATTTAGCGCTACGGATGTTGCGGGTTTCCTCCTGCCCTAAACTGACGTCGTGATATAAGTGAAACAATCTTGAAGGCGACTCTAAACCCCAAATACCCACCCCAAAAAAACACACCAAAAAACAAAAAAACAACAAGAAAAAATAACAAAACAAAAAAAACCCAAAACAAAACAACAACCCCAAAATAAAACAAAACAAACCCACCAAACAAAACAAACAAAAACATGAACTTTATTTTGTATACACGTACCACTTCAATAAACTATTCTTCTTCTTATATCATAATCATACTTTATAGTTGATCAGGTAGGACACTCTCAAACACTATTGTCATACTAGTGCTTTTGTGACCAGTGATCCACCCGATAGCAGCCCCGTTATAACAGAAAGACGGCCATCCACGCAGTGATATATGCTACATCAGCTTTTAGTTTTATCCTACTCACTGAGTGAACTACACTCAACGAAGAAGACAAAGATATGTTGGTCCTGCTACTGTGCTACGGAGATAATCGAGATGATAATCGAGATAATCGAGATAATCGAGAAACCAAATGTATACCATCATGGCATCAAGGTTCTAAAACAATTATTTGTCTGATCGACACTACCTCAAGAATGGGGTCAGCAAGAAGTGTATCTTCTTGTTTCATTGTAACACCCCAACACTAGTGTATCTTCTTGTTACATTGTAACATCCCAACACTATTCAGTAGTATCCACGCACTCATTATTTCCCATCCACTGCATGACTTGTAGTGTTAATGACCGAGGTTGTTGTAGGCAGTCTTAAGAGTCTGGTTTCACAATGGTCTTGGCTGTGCCCACGCTCGTGCAAAGGAAACTACCGTCGGGCACAGACACCACAGACTTACATTACATTGGGTCCCCTTAAACAAGGAAACCATCGCTTTGCAGTCAGCAGTTTTCCCAGCAATTTGATATTTTCCGATGCACAGAAGCACGCACAACAGAATCACATTTTATTTTTTTTCAAAGACAGACTTCTTGCTGACCACATTCTTTAGGTAGTGTCGATCAGACAAATAATTGTTTTAGAACATTGACAATAGTCTTGTACCAGCCACTTCTTAAAATGACTTCATGTAACTGCACCACAGGATACCGTTCTGAAATGTAGCTACAAACACATGAACTGGAATGGACCAGCTTGTGGGCATTGCTAATATTACACTACAATGAAATTGAAGAGTAAGTGACGGAGACATGTAAATTAAGTGGTGGCACATTGTCCCATGCATCGAGACCGATCAGGTTGGAAGTTAAGCATGCTTGGGTCTGGATAGTGTGTGGATGGGGTCCCGTAAATCTGAGTATCTAATAATCTATAGGATTCGTTCGTGTCCAACACTGACACAATACAAACTTTTGTGGTGTCACCTTAACCAAGTATCTCTGTTCGAAAATGACCCTGTTCACTCATTATAGAATGTGGTAGGACGAGATGGCAATGTAAATACAATGACTGATGTAATAATGCATCTATGGGTGTGCTTTTGAAGATGGATTTGGCGCATTATAAATCGTCACATTATCATTAAAATATGAAATACGCTATTACTTGATCTCTAAACATCGTTCTCGACGTCCAGATGTCACATGGAACGCTTCTGTCATATTTTAGAATGATACATGTATTGAAATAATGAATATGATAAAAATTAAGTAAAATAACAACGATATAAAGTTATTCTCAACGAATATCATGACGTAATTTTCGACGTCGAGATGTAACATCGAATACCCTGTCACCTTCAATAATGATACATGTATCGGAAATAAATATCATCTTTAAAATCTACGAAAAGAGCCGAGACGAATGATTAAAACTGATTATACTAACGACCAATATAAATAGTTAAAATACAATAAGAAGTAATCCATGAACAAGTAAAACATAAATTTCAAAACATAACCAGATGTATAGTATATAATGAACGTGGATTTCTATATGCAATCGATGCTGTAATTGTTGGAAAGATCGAACGCTAAATATTAAAATATTTAATATCGTCGATCAGTTGTTTGGAAAGTACTAGATTTCAATCCGCAATGGCGGCGCCCATGGGAACAACATGAACATTGGACTTTCTGCCGATAACGGGAGATCTGCTGGTTTTGCTGCGTTGACCTGGATGACAGCAGCTGTCTGATACTGTCGCGGTGTAAAGCGTCTGTAGCCTGATGTGGACTAGAGGCAGAATGAGCACCGAGCGTGCCGGGAGGCGAATTAAACATCTGCAGGATATTCTCATTCGGCCAGAAACCAAAATTGGTCTCAGAATTAGGTTGTGCTCTTCCAAAGGAGGTTTGTACTGTATATAAAAATCAAATACTAGTAGTTTGAAAATAATGTGAATGACAATTTCATGGTCATGCGTAATTTAGGACCCGGTAAAAACATAGAATTTAGCAAGGACATCACAATATATATTTCATCATATTTATTTCATCATATTTATTTCCAATTTATCTCCAATTTTATTTTTTAATAAAAAGTATCGTAGTATTAAAAAAAATTAAAAAAATTGTAGATCTAATATTTCACTCTTACATGTTCACAAGATAACATGTATCGGAAATCGTTTGACATCCCTAAACGATGTGTATGGGTGAAATATTCCTGCTGCGACTTAAAACACTAATCCATTCATGCATCCATTCATTACATCCCTAAAAATAATTATGGTATTTAATCTTTGAGGATATATATATATATATATATATATTCATTGGACTAATATTCTACTAAATATATTTTTATATTTGTTTTAGAAGGGACCAAGGCAAGCATTGGAGATGTTGGGATATTACTACAAGTTCCAAAACACCCTGAGCTTGTGCCAAGGAAGTATAGTGAGTTTGAACTAGCTCTTCAGGGCATCTACTAATTATTTAAGCATTATCCCAGAGATTCGAAACCTTTTTTCGTACGATTTCATGTTCAAGCTCAAATATTATATCAGGATTTGTGGACACAATTTTGAGTTAAGCATGAAATTGTACTCAAAAAGGTTTCGTAATCTCGCAGCCTGATTATAATTGGGCCCGTAAGTAGGTCAGGTCTATTTTTAGAATGTCCATCAATTTCCCAGAATCTTCCAAGTTCCGGTGATAGCCAAACACAAGTACTAGGCCTTGGGTTGACTAAACTCCAGATAAAATCTTAATATGCCATTTATACAGATCGTGTCTAGGCCTTGGGTTGACTAAACTCCAGATAAAATCTTAATACACCGTTTATACGGATCATGTGCTTAAATTTCTGTTTGAATCAGAGATGAATCATGTTGTTCAGCATGGTCCACACAATATATTGCGATACAACGTAAGGTATGTAAATAAAACAACAGCCACCGTGTAGGTTATCACCAGAATCGTTAAACCGGATATGTCTCAAAATAGAATTTGCCCCACTTATGTGCGCTATTACTGGAGATAATGCTACCTTACCGTATTCTCTTTAAGAGAGCATATATACAGCACCCTTGAGCACTCATGGGTATGGGCGCTATACAAATATGAACTTTATTATTATTATTATTATTATTAAGATATCCTGTTTCGTACAAGATGGCCCCAATACATATATAGATGTTGCCACTCTTGTTGTGTTATAAACATTCAGTGGAACGTGATCCAGATTCGTAGAGTGTAGGTTCTTGATCTGTGGTGTCAGTACCTCTCTGTTTGTCCATTGCGTCTCTCCGTACCTGGGCGTGACCAGCGGAACAAACACCTTGCAGTTACTGACAGCATAGTTCAGCGAATCCTGCCAATCCACTCCGCTCTTTATCTCATGTACGTCCTGCACAAAAATGTGAGGATGATAATAATAGTAACAATAATAATAATAATAATAATAATAGTATCAATAATAATAATAGTAACAATAATAATAATAGTATCAATAAAATAGTAACAATAATAATAATAGTAATAATAATAGTAATAATAATAATAATAATAGTAACACTAATGATAGTAACAATAATAATAACAATAATAATAGTAATAATAATAATAACAATAACAATAATAATAATAATAATAATTATCATAATAATAAATAGAGATTATTAACCGAGAGCCTTTTGATATCATCTATGCCCTGCACTTAGGGATAATCTTTGTATGAGACGAGCTTCAGTGAGATTATCCCTAAATGCAGGAAATAGACAATATCTAAAGACACGAGGTTAATGATCTCTTTATCATCTAATGTCAAGCTTAAATACTTCTTTATAAGAAGAAAACATGAACCAACATTTAAAATTTATGCATAGGAATACATGCAGGTTAGTAAATTGTAAACTGATCCAGTCATTGGTAAATACACCAAAGGAAAAATAACAGCTGTAAAAACAATTCTAATTTTTATTAAAATTGTGAATATATTAAATCTAGTCCATTAGCACATAGTCTCCGATCATAATTGTCATCTTGTTTACTACTTCTATACAATAGTATTTATAAATAGTAGTATGACGTCGCATGAAAATGACGTCATGTGAAAATAGCTCCCTAATTTGCATAGTTATTAGTCAGGCAAAGTAGCATGATATACGAAATATCTGTTTACTTCCTTGTTCTCATAAACCTACTTGAATTGCATTTATATTACTGGTTATTTCAAGGTATATTGGTAACATTTTAATAAATGCTATATTATTTTATGTGTATTCACAAAATATTTGGCAAAATTCAACATATTATTTAGAAACAAATGGCAAAAACAATGTAAATAATGTCCATATTCAACTTTCCATTTTTATATGATAAATATTTTTATTTGCGTGTCAACATTAACCATCATGACAAAAGTTCTGAGAGGTGCATCTGTATTACAATCATGCCATATTAACGATGATCATATGTATTTAGTATTATTCAATATACGTGATGGATATCTACTACGTAATAACGATTCGATTATCAACAGTGTTGATTATGTCTTTTTGTGTTTCTCGTGCTTGTAAACAGTTGTAATATATTTAGTACAGAATATAGACATTTTTCGGTCCCATTTAACGTCATTGTTATGTCATCTGCGAACTGGATTATAATGATTTCTGAATTACTTATCTTCATTCCTTTAACGTATTTACTTTGTCTTATCATAATCCCTAAAATATCTGCGTATAACAAAAATATACACGAGGACACTGGATCTCATTGACGACAACCATGCATCAAAGGAATTAAAGAAGTAGCGAACTCATTGACCAATATATTTGATTCTCTACCACTGTAAAACGTACTTATCCACTGTTGAATACTTGGTCCGAATTTGAAAAACTTTATCACGGAAAACATAACATTACTATGCACTGTATCGTTGGCTTTTTCAAAATCTAAAAGTAGTATAAGACCGTGTATTTGTTGGGATTCTGTGTATTCCACTTTATCATGAATTATCCTTGTCATTTTGCCAATGTATCTTCCTTGTACGAAGCCTTTTTGATCCTCATTTATGATAGTCAGTAGCACTTGTTTAAATCTAGTAGCGACCGCTACTATATATTAATAAGAAGTATTTAATAAGGTTATAGATCGCCTTTTAAATTCCCTTTGGAAGACAAGTGATTAGTCTTTGTGTTATAGATAGATTTGCGCTTCGGTAGGCATATTTTAAAGAGTTCACCATATATTTTCCAAGATCGTTCCAAAAAAAAAAAAGGAATTCTGTAGTAAATCCATCATGCCCAGGACGTTTGTTTTAATGCAGAAATCTAGAGTATCTCATCGTAGGTCTGTTCACCTTCAGTATACTTAGACTGTTCAATGGTTAACTTTGGAACGTCCTTATCTTAAATTATGTCGTTAAGTGATATTTGTGTACACTATTGATGTTTGATCTTTTAGAATATTACGGTCATAGCTTTATTTAACGAAATGAGAAAGTAGTCTAGTCTGGCTTGCTTTAGTGGTCGCCATGTATATCTAGTGTTAAAATGCTGTATTTCCCTCCATGTATCTTATATCTTCATATTTCTAAAACTGTTTCTCTAGCATTTGGATCGTTAATATGTTAATAATTAAATGTATATTTTCTAGGACATTGTACTAAATTCCAATCTCCGCATACTATTATGTTTTCATTATTTAAATCGTCTATTATATTTCGGATGTTTGTGTAAAATATCGGCGTATATAAAACTGATTTCAACAGTAGGCCTATTCATTATATATACATGCTAATTAGATGGAAGTCAACCTTGACTGGCCTATATTTCAGTTCTATACGCAGGTATACGCAGGCCTCGTATATAATTAATATAACATGCATATTTTACTTTATTAATCATAGTACTCCCATCAGATCCATTGACTTCTATTTCGTGTGTGGTGACTGTGTCGTTTCATAGTAAATTTGGTTAATTTTACTGCTTGTTTAATGTACCAATAACATCCATAACATATTTTATTAATTGCATACAAATAAACATAAGGACATGAGTCCAGGAAGCTGTCAAGGAAACCTACGAGTTCAACTCAAATTATATATAAGCAATATATATATATATATATATATGAATGTTGCAGTAAACCTGCGAGCACCGGCTGGTACTGATAAGACCAAGGATGATAACTGGATTGCCACTCTACAGACAGCGTATCCTATCAATATCATAAAGGTAACTTTCGCGAACATTGATGCCGGGCCCCCGGGCGGGATATGAACCTGGCACCTTTGGCTCCGAAGTCCAACGTTCTACCATTGCGCTACCACCCGCCCCGGGTTTCATTGTAACTTCCCGTACTAAAGTTGAGATATTCATCAAACTAACATGCTTGTTAGCCATTTTGAATTATTTGTATCAATGCTCTTCTATGATCTAATGGAAATGTCCCGTAGTGTTATTGCGATTGGATCATACTTTTAAAACCATTTCGACCAATCAAATTCAAGGAAATTTAAATATTATGGTACAATTTCGTTTATCTGGATAAACTGGATAAATACGTTGCAGGGCTCTACATAGAGGATGGACGCAACGGATGCTATCACGATACTATCCCATGGCCCATTGCGCGCCGGAGAACTCCAATCTCGCTTATTGGCATCAAACGTCTTTGATAAGGACTGACTATTACGTACTTCACTATTCTACATTAAACTCAAAGCTGAAAGAGGAAGTGTTACATAAATCAATATAATGGAAGATTTACCATAGTGCTCTACTTCTTTCTCGCGGACTCCTATAGCTATACGAGAGCACAATGGCATCTCAGCGAATGCCAGAGCTTCAGGAAACGTTACCCATGATACTATTATACACACCGCCTCTGTGTTTAACCATAGACTTTTCTTTTTACCTTAGTAATTCTACTTAATGTGAGTAGTTTCAGAGGCTGAACGTGTTTGCTTTATGCTTCTCTGTAATAATTGATTAACCTACAATCAATCAAACGCTAAGCAAAGAATTGTATGTCCATGGCATTTTAATAAACACCAGTACCTACTATATCCGGCTTATCAAACGCAAGCATAGTCTAGCATTGTTGCGTTAAACTAACCATACATAGCGTCTTTCTTGATAAAATGCTATACATGAATACAAGTAATGTTGACATGTATTAAAATCTTAAATTGCATTTTACTATCACAACAGGAAACTATTTTATTAACCAGGTCATGGTGTCAACGGGTTTTGGTTTAATTTAACGCTGAGCACATGATATTGCTAGGAATTAGATTAAGTAGGTATGGCATGTTGACATACATTACGAAGATCGCCACACACACACACACACAAAAAACACACACAAAAAAAACATACGTCGATCGCCATGAGCATTTCAAAACTATCTAAATTAACTCAGTATCCATTTACATGTATATTATAGTTTGTACGCTATATCATACACTTTTATACGTATACATAATAGTGTTCGCATAACTGGTTTTGGCGCATACTTTCACAATTGAATGTTTGTGAGTAAAATATTACGATTTGCTTAATAGAAACGTGTTATAATTATGATTTCACACCGGACCGTCCAAATACATCGATAACGTCCACGTTCTGGCCAGAAATAAACACGGACCAGAAATCTTTCATTGATTATAATTAATGTGTAATTTGTTCATAATCAGGATATGTTAGCCTTGGTATTTACCACAGAACATGGCCGACGAGGATGTAACAATAATAACGAGAAATTGAAAATAAACATAATATTGACATATCAATATTATCTATTATAAATGTTGATTGACATGACCTATACCAGAATATACAGTATTTAATAAAGACATGTACAACAAACTCTGCCTTCGAATTAAGGCATATACGGTCTATCCCTATGTTTGTGTGTGTGTGTGTGTGTGTGTGTGTGTGTGTGCGTGTGTGTGCGTGTATATATATTATATATATAATAATAATTATTATTATTATTAAAGTATAGTTTTGCCCTGAACTATTCTAGTTAAAGTTTAAAGTACGAGGAAGCTTTCTGAAAAGAACAGGTGGTAGCGCAGTGGTAGAACGTTGGACTTCGGAGCCAAGGGTTCCATGTTCAAATTCCGCCCCGGGGGCCCGGCATCAATGTTCGCGAAAGTTACCTTCCTGACGCGATATTGATAGGATGCGCTGTCTGTAGAGTGGCAATGCAGTTATCATCCTTGGTCTTGTCAATACCGGCCGATGCTCGCAGGTTTACTGCAACATTCAGCGCTACGGATGCTGCGGGTTTCCTCCTGCCCTACACTGACAAGTCGTGATATAAGTGAAAGAATTTTGAAAGCGACTCAAACCCTGAGAAAAATTGACGATAGTTTTACTGAAGTTCTCTAACAGTATGAAGAAATGGTAATTGAAATAGGAACCGTTTATCTCCTAAATAAACCACGTTTTACTGCAACATTCAGCGCTACGGATATTGCGGGTTTCCTCCTGCCCTAAACTGACAAGCCGTGAATAAGTGAAAGAATCTTGAAGAGCGGCTCTAAACGCCAATTCCCCCCCAAAATATTATCTGAAAAGAAGTAAAAATAAATGAATAAGTTATATTTCAGTTGCATAAATTTGGGAAAGGCTTTGTTGAAATATTTTCTATTAATTATCAACATTGCATAGGAAATGATTTCATTCACAATATTGCACCAGATTTAGATGATTAGGTGATATCGATTGAAATGTGACTTGTTTGAACTGCATAGACGCGATCAATGGACAATATGTATTCACCGCCATCTCGTATTATCCAAAATACGGGGAGTTCTTCCACCATGCTGGCCGTGGTGTTCTTGTCCTGTACCTTTATAGCTGCAGTAACCGTCGGATCTGACTTATTTGCAGGTAATCAATGTCAGTTAATATTATTACAGGTTACATATGATATTGCTCAATGAAGAATTTAGTATTTTGTATTATGATAGTCGTAACAAACGTCAGTGAGTGACATCTTTAATGAAAATAATTACTTATGCGTGTATGACTTCATGGATATTATTTTTAGTAGGTTGAGGCATTCATAGCTTTCCGATTTTGAGTTGATGTTGATTTCGGCACTTTTTACTGCATTTATAGGTGAAATATGTCTAACCCTCTCCCTGCTGGATTAGGCACAGGTACAGCAGACCTTTAGGGCATCTCCGGTTGCCTTCAGCATGGAGAGGGTTAAAGCATATCATGAGTAAAACTAGAAGTAAAGAGGCAAAATGTTATTTTGAAGTCATTTAAAAAAATCTCTCTCTCTTCTCTCAATCTCCCTCGCCCTGTCTGTGTGTGTTCGAGAGAGATAGATAGATAGATAGATAGAGAGAGAGAGAGAGAGAGAGAGAGAGAGAGAGAGAGAGAGAGAGAGAGAGAGAGAGAGAGAGAGAGAGAGAGAGAATAACCGATTAATATTATAGCTTTAAATAATGTTGTTGACAAGAAGGTTTTGTGAAGTTAAGATGTATTAGATACTGTTATTAGGAGAACGTGTGACGTATAACATGGAGTTATTACATTAGTATTATCAGTAGTCGTGGCATTAACATTAATGCTATTACTGGAAAGCCACGTGGTAGTTTCCACCAATTTGCTATGCGTATAAACGTGATTCAATGTGATTAATTGTCATTATGGGTATATGCAACATGCATAATACTAGTAATAGACAGGTAAAAAAAAGAAGATGAGTAACACTGTATCAAAGTAATATAACGTACACAAGTTCCTAAGCATGAGTATTTAACACTAGTGAACATAAGTTCCAGTATAGTGAAAGACTTACCTGTAAAAACACTGCTATTGCGAAGTAATAGACAGACTGAGTCAAATGAGTTGATCCTAAACTGCTGGGGCTACACTTTAGGTGATGTCAGTTGTCTTTTACCATTAATTCCATTAAAAAAATGAGTCCAATGGCGTTATATCTGTTTACAGTTATTCTGAAATTTGATACCAAGGACGGACGGTTATCCCCGTTCGTTCCAGGGACGTGTTTCATTTCTAGGTTTTCACAAGTTATGGCAATCATCTGTCACCATGTCCTAACTTGTAAGAATTCACATCGTTTGTAGTTATCTCCTATTTGATGCAAATTAAACATTGGCTATCATGTCGAGAGTATACCTACTGTTGTATTGTGTACCGTTGTTATTTACAACATGATAAATGTTTATCTACTAGTTTAACTATGGGGCGGGTGGTAGAGCAGTGTAGCCAAATATTCCAGGTTCAAATCCCGCACCTGAAGTTCGGCATCAATGTTCGCGAAAGTGGTAGGATGCGATGTCTGTAGAGTGGCAATTCAGTTATCATCCTTGGTCTTGTCAGTACCAGTCGTTGCTCGCAGGTTTACTCCAACATTCAGCGCTACGGATGTTGCGGGTTGCCGTGATATAAGTGAAAGATGCTTGAAAGCGGCTCTGACCATATCTATGATATGTATTTAATGTTACCATATATATTTTAGTTTTGATTGCCATTTGTACAATACAGAAAAAAACTTGCCTGTGCGGTCATGATTTCGCAGCTCATATCAATAGACTTGATACATACAATTCTATTTACAATATGGCACGTTTAGCTTTTATATTTTTAGTGACGTGTGAACATTTCTTATTCTGGCATGGGCTACCGACAACCGATCGTGTATTTAGGCATATACCTGACCTTATAGTTCTGAGTAGTGATTTATTTTTGGATTTTTAATTTCTTTGTTTGTTTTACGTCACAGCGGGAATATTTCACCCATACGTGACGGTTCTGAGTAATTTCCAATCATATATAGTAATTGAAAATAGTAACGACTCAAAATACAGTTAGAAATAGAAATAAGCTGTTTTGCTTTTTAATGCAAAATGTTCATATACCTCACAGATAGCAAAGACTGGCGATAAAGACATCGAAACGATGTCAGGCCTGACGTCTAAACGACGTCAGTTTGTCCAGTCGATGCGCTTTGCTATCTGGGAAGCGAGTTCTGAACGGAATTACGTACCCTTTAATGATGAGACAAACACTTAAAGGTCTTGAACACGCCACACGTAATTCAGTTGGAGGCGACATTAAAGTGCAAGGAATACGTTAAATACATTACCCTCAATATGTCATGTCTAGTGCATTGTACAGTTGTGGAACAGATCCATGTTTCGTATATAAGTGATGATTATTTACATTTACCAAGGGCCAGACTACTTTGTATTTAATATTAACTAGAATGTATAGGATCGGTAAACAAGTATGTACGCACTGCTCAACGCCATGTTGTGTGAAGTGTGTAAACTCAACGTAATATGCGTTCTGATCTTCATATATCATTTATATTGGGATAGTGATTTAGATATTGAATGCACACATCCATATTACACTGTCAAAGCTACACAGTATATACTTGCTTTGAATGCGAAGTGGACTGTTCCCAGAGATTGTTTCATGATAAAAGTGAAGAACGTTGATTGGCCGTACCACCGACGGTGTTTGGCGACAATAGAGAAATTACCTGTACAGTTGGAGCAGTGGACATGGAGTCAAGCCATCGTTGAGTCAATGTGTTATTTTTGAGGACATCACAACGATAGCAAACGGAAATAAAGAAAGAATGGTTGGAAATGTGCAATGTCAGAGCCACTCAGCGACGTAGTTACGATAAGATGTCAGCATTGTTCAAATCTGACAAAGGGGACAACAATTGTAATCAAAATGCAATTAGACATCATTATGACCATGTAAAACTAAATTGTTTGGTGAATACTTGTCGATCTGATACCTCCACGGCATGTGCAGCATCCATGGTTGAAACCTACCAGAGCATTAAGTGCTAGAAAGAACCTAAAAGTATGTACGAACTGTTATGTATGGACGTACAAAATTGCAAGACGAAATTGATGAACTTATGGCTGAACATGACACACGTTTATAATACGGGAGTTGCTGTTTGATGGTTGAAGACGGAACGTCCTCATACCTACACACTTCACAGGCTATCTGTATATGGATGTACACTAATAAATACAATAGCACATGCAGGTATTATCTTTCCTGACGATGAATCGTTCTAATGTTACGACGTATACGAGGTGGGGTATGTTATCCTGTAGTATTCAATTGTCTGAACATTACTATTAATGACACTGTCACGTGTCACACTGCAAGAAGAAGGTGATAATAACATGCTATCTACATATGCTCACACGAGGAATTAAATTCATCAAGCAATGGATTGTTATCTAATTTGAACAAGATGTGGTAATCCTACGAAAACATCATGTTTAAAAGCATATAATCATAGATAAAGTCGTCGTTTTGGACCGAATTTGAGTTAAACATGCAAAGTACATGCACTTAGTATACATATAATCGCTTTTCTACCTCCAAATATCTTTTCACCGCTTTAGGATACCTAAAATTCTATTGCAGTCAAACCCGAATATTGTACTGTAATATATCCCTATTATCTAATAGACTAAGGGAGATAACTCTTACCACTGAACATGGTCAAAATTACCTTTCACCACCATTATATCTACGTAACATACATATTAAAAAAATATGGAAATATTGAAAACCAGTGGGATATGCGGAATATGTAGTTCGTTACCCAATATACTTATGTAGACATATATATTTGCATGTAAAGCCGGCTCCGTGGCCTAGTGGTTAGAGCGTCGGCCCGGAGTGCGGAAGGCCGCGGGAATCTGTCCCCCGGTCGCGTCATACCAAAAGAATTGTCATACCAAGGTACTTGTACCTCTGCTTAGCGCTCAGCATTAAAGGGGTAAAGCAAGGACTGGTCGACTCGGAGTCGGTATACTGTGTCTGAGTGGGGTATTAATGTTCTATCTGCGGCATGATATACCTCCAAGTGAGCTAGCACTATACAAACCTGCTCCGTGGCGTAATGGTTAGAGCGTCGGCTCGGAGTGCGGAAGGTCGCGGGTTCGATCCTCGGTCGCGTCATACCGAAAGACGTTAAAATATGGTACTTGTTGTTCCCCTGCTTGGCGCTCAGCATTAAAGGGGTAAAGCAA
>JAUTBT010046172.1:0-16485 GCA_032361225.1 Lepetodrilus schrolli | reverse complement strand
AGTAACACTGGTCATATTGTACAAGCCACTAAAATGTGTTAAACTGTGTTACGAGTTCAATCAAGTAGAACAGGTTATATTGTGTGACGAATTAAATACAGGAAAATATGTTACTAGTATATTACGTGACGCTTACATTTCAGTAATTGTAGTGCTGAAAGCGAGGGTAATATACATGTTGTATTGTATGCCGGAATGATAATACACATGTTATATTGTATGACGGAAGTGTAATAAACATGTTGTATTGTATGACGGAATGGTAATAAACATGTTGTATTGTATGACGGAATTGTAATAAACATGTTGTATTATAAGAAAAAAGGGTAATAAACATGTTGTATTGTATGACGGAAGGGTGTATGTGATGAATACGATCCAGTAATGTGGCTGAAAAACATATTGTAAATATTTGATGAATACAAATACTAGTATCCGAAATGTTGCATGCATTACATTTGCTACTCCATTATTGAAGTACCAGTAGTCTAGACAAGGTCAAACAGTCTAACGTAAATTACGAATACAATACAACTCTATACATTAAGAATCTTTCCAGAATGGTAACATAAATTGTATATATACTAGTACCCGGTGCCTCATGAGCAAGCAATGTATAATAATAATGTCTCTACTAGCAGTGCAATGCACTTCCATTAATCATCCTAGGTGGATCATTGGAAAGTCATTAAATAATCTTTAAATAATTGAAATTACGTGTAGAAATGACACTGGTTGACTTTATATGAAGCAATATTGTATGCTAGTGAATGGTGCTATTTATATTTATTTCAAGAGAAGATATTCTAGATAAGCTAATGTCTCCAAGTTTAATTCTAATGCATGTGAATTTTATCTAATGGATATTGAACATATTAACACGAGAACCTGTTAATAAATTGTAATATTATTTATACTAGTACAATTAAAATGTAAATATTTTGTTGTGTAGACACTGAGATAACTAAGATACACGTTAACATTATGTGTTATCAGTGGTTTTCCTAATAGTATTTGCTTAATAAGTTAAAAGTGTTGGTATGATGACAAATGAAGTTTACAATTACAACAGTAAATCTTATTAGAAGTTCCAACTTTCATCCATTGCGATATGCAGTGATGAGTTCTGCTGTGTCATGTACATGTATACACGTACGAAAGTGATAGTCGCACAATACTCGTCGTTTACGAGAAGGTTTCAGTTGGTTGACTTCAAATCTCAGTAGTGCTAATCAAACACTTGGGAATATGTCTACACAAAGGCACCTTTCTAAGGAAATCTGATACCGTTGGAGCTACGAGGACGATAGAATGCTTTAATATATGCCTTGTCATCGGCACACTTGAATATCAAAACTATTTGTTATGATTATTATCATAAGGTAGACATGATTTTATTTGATATGCATTATTTATATAATTTTAAAAAAAAAATCATTACAATTAGTTACAATGGGTAACAGCTCATGTGTGCATGCTCGAGTTTCTGTACATATTATAAACATATTATCATGACATATCTTACCATTTAGGAATCTTAGACATTGGAAAATGGCAATTTGAGTGCATGTCAATTGCTCATATACTTGTAGTTAACTGTTAGAGATAGTTATCAGTTATCGTATCGGCAGCAGTTATCTACTAGTAACGTGTATGATACGCGTCTTGACTTCCTTCTTCTCGCCCCCACCTCACTACAATATATTTGTCTTCAACATATCCTAGTTCTGCATCGCATACCCCACATTGACACGACAAGAGCACGTTCCATACCACTGGTGTATTTGGGTTTCATGAGAATTGCAGATGTAGTCGATACTGCTACTGGTATTGGTATGATGCACGAGATGGACACGTTAGTGGTCTTGTGACAACTGCTATTGACCACATCTGACCATCTCGGTGAAATAAGATCATACATTGTACTTTGCATAGATTTGTGAATCTTAATAATACGTATTTATTCCCAATACAATAACGGCTGATATTTGTTGAATTACGTTCAACTGACACCAGGCAAGGTCTTATTACTGGACTTTAACTCCCACTAAGACATGTACAAAGCTGTCTAGGTTGAAACTAAGATCAGCGAATGGACAATTTCTTTGTTCTGTTCTCTGGGTTAGCACATGCTGTACCCCCTCGATGATATCTGTTAGTGCGTGCACACTTCATTATAGTTCAGACCAAAGCCTAATAGTAAGTGGAAACGCCATCCCATTGACGAACACAAGTGTCTCATGCTTGCCTTCACCACCATATACAAATAGAATTGTCGAGATTCAATCTCTTTATCTCTACTTACTTCGGAATAATAAGTCTTATCTTGTTATCTGCTTACAATTTTCCTTCAGAAATTTCGAAGGGCACAACTGAAAAACATTCGTAAAATATATCTTGCCTCTGCATGAAATCACATAGTCAAAAATCATTAACCATGTCTAATGAACATTGACGTTTGAAAGAACTCCATTACGATATACACGCTTGCGGATCAAGTCTGTGAACTACATTACCGACACATACGAACTATAGCCAGTTATTTACCCGTAAAAATACAATAACATAACTAACTTTTGATATGCAAATAGTCCGAGGCAAATTCATGCATATATTGCCATTACCGTTTCAACTACGATTGGTTTATGATAAGTATGTGCTCGCCTAAGTGTATACTTCTAGAGGAATACATACGATCATTATGAATTACTGGTAGAGGAATACAAACGCGAATTATATTATTATTATTATTTAAAACAATATCTATTTGAATACTTCCGGGATCCATGAACAGCCAACTTAATGGCTATCTGAACATGTCTCCCGCATTATATTATATCACTAGTGGGAATACAAATGCGCGTAGGTTTTACACACTCTCATAGTTTTATACTGCTGGAGGGATGAACTCACACATACGATGCCACCAATGACATCGATCAGAATTATAATGTCCCAGTACTGTTGATGTCGGTAGTGTTATTAAATCTGAAATAGCTCAAGGTATTGGATGTAGCGATGTTATCACGTTCTGTATCCGTCATAGGACCCGTTTCAATGAGACCGACTTTAGATGCAGAGATTACGTAACATGCTCCATATCAAGAATGACGTCAAAACCATGTTTATGTTTCAAATTGGAAAACAATTTTAGATATAAAAGCAAAAGGTATTCTTGAGGATTGACTACAATGGTGTTTTGCTTAGTTGAAAAACAGAACGCAATAGCAAGGCACTCAAAAGAGAGGCCACAGACACGGCAAGAAACACGTCGTACTGGCATTGGCTCAATACACGGGGGACGTTGAGGCAATACACGCCTCATTTTACACGAGGGAGCATTGACTCAATACACACAACACGTGAAAGATTAACACGAATAACGAAATAATACACGACACAGAACATAATACTGAACACTGGTATCTTGATTACATTTGTACTGGAAAATATTCGTCTTTTTAAGATAGTTGATAATGCACGTCAACGGTGGAGAGTGGGTATACAACTCTGTTCTTGTAAGGTTCACTCCTGAACAGTCTTACCTGGAACTCCAGTCCATGACGTTCTCTGCAGTATTCTTTCAGTTTAGGGTATACCTTCTCCATCAACGTGTTACGTTCCAATGTCGTGTCTGAAACAAGTTCAAAGGTAGCTTTTTATAAGTTTATATATAAAACAAGCTTGTCTTTTGACAAATACATTTCAACAAATAGATAGTACGAAACATGTCATACATGTCTGTCTGTCTGTCTGTCTGTCTGTCTCTGTCTCTCTCTCTCTCTCTCTCTCTCTCTCTCTCGCACGTGTGCATCTATTCGTAAGTAGCAATACAGCCCAAGAGCATTCTTTAATAGGTCATCAAAATAATTTTTCTGTACTTCTGCTGGATAATTTCGTATTCATAGTAAACACATACATAACCAACAGACGTAGTCTTGTATCCGTCATACAACCTGGACTAAACACAATAGTGTACGACCATTCATATTTCATACCACACACACATACACACACACACACACACACACACACAGACACACACACACACACATACACACACATACACACACACATATATATATATATATATATATATATATATATATCAATTGTTAACTTGCATCCCTGGGGTCATTGACAGATAAAGCTTGAGACCAATCGCCATTGATGCAATACCAGGTCGAATAAGATTAGTGCCTGATTACAATTAATGGGCATTGGTGCCTTTCATGTATAAGATCATTATGTCTGCGCGTGTACGACAATTAGGGCACTGCCATCCCTATAAGCATTAGTACATAAAATACATGTGTGTCATGGATGCCAGAGGTAGTACTAATTCAATTGATGCTGCACCAAGTCAAAGAAAGTTGGTACCTGACATGACTTAATACCACACTGGTGCCTGACTGACACAGACAACCAATACGAATTTTATGTATGCCAGAAACATTTATGATTTCCATATGTCATTTGACGAAAGAAGAGGTTTTATATTTAAATATGCAAACGTCTCTTTACAATGCGTCGCCTTATATATTTTCAGAAGTTATTATCTAATGAAAACAATTGACACTTCCTTATATAATACAATGTTTGCACGGTTTTCATGTTACAGAATACGACGTTTATTTGTCACAAAATACAATTTTCTTGACACTTAATAAGTTACTTCATTGTGTTGACACAAGTATACGGTACACATGTACGGGAACTAGACATTCCAATATATGACGGCAAAATATAGCCCTTGAACATCACTGGTTTCAAGGATGTTGTTCCAGTCTTGTACGACCCCGTTGAGGTGTTTGTTGTGAACGTTGACGTTACTGGGAAGTGACAGCCGGTGTTTGCTCCTAGCACCTGTAACCGGGTTAATGTGACCTTGTCGTGCTGTGTCTTAGATGGCGGGAATTCCAGGCTCTCTGATAACGTGGCTAATGTGACAGAAACCTACAGCAATAATCACCGGCCTTCCGTGGGCCGCAGTGTAGTCCACAGTGAGGATGGGACAGGCGGGAGTGGCGTGTCACACAGAAACACACTGGTCATATAAAACTGGAGTTCTTCTACAATCAAAGTCTTATGCTGAAACAAACTTGGCCATATATAGCTATAGGTAGACTATCCATAGTCTCAGAGGGCTAAAGTAAATCAATAGTATATCTTATTTTGATATAACACCGCGAAATAGTGTCAGTTACGTAGTAGTAAATCATATACTGATTAATACTAGTAATGTGGATAGCTCCATCCTGCAAGTGCATGGAACAACGACTAGCGCTACTCAGTACACTATTATTTTCAATATAGGTAGATCTGTATATTGTGGACAGAGCCGTTACTATTACAACTAAATACTAGTATGTTATGATATTGATGCATAATTAGACTGTCGTCTTAATATAGACATGTAACCAGCAGTGTCTGTGTGTGCAGTGTGTCGTCCAGTAGCAATGATAGTCCTTCCGTGACCTCAACTCTACAGTATCCATTCACCAGCCAACTTATACTGACTGGCTTTTCGTAACCCAGCTTGAGTTGAGGCTGGCAATCTGTGTAGTCAGTAGATTAATAGGTGTATGTTCTGAAGACAACTCACTGGTAATCTCATGCTATATACACATCTGAATGAGAATGTTTACTTTCAGCAGGTTGTTCTCATGACATGGTTTACTAGTGTTACGTATGTGGGGCATAGTTTAGGCACAGAAACATCAATCATAACAGTTAGGTACCGCTAGTATGTGTCAATATTAATATACATGTATGGCGATAGATCCATTCATGGATTAGGACCCGTCTTACCTCTGGCTTAGCACTAATTCGAATGTCTTATGGTCAATTATCGTTCATTTCTTTAGCGGATTTTATTCGAGCCATTTTATCTTGCGCACATGTGTGATGTAAACATTATTGATATCAATCTGAGTCAACTTGACGATACCCATTGCCATTGTTTGTGTTTTAAGGTTGTAAATATCATCAAATTGTTGATAATTCTTACATTATACACAGACATAGGTTTTCTCTAGGAACTACGTGTATGTGGATGATCGTTAACGGTATGCTAGCTGCATGATATGCTATCGTTATGTTAACTAAATACTATGCTAGCCGTATGCTAACTGCATGATATACGATCGGTATGCTAACCGTATGATATGCAAGCGGTGTGCTAACTGCATGCTGTGCTAGCTGTATGCTAACGGCATGATATGCTAACGTACGGTACGCTAACCGTATGATATGCATGCGGAATGCTATGCTAACAGTATGCCTGTATTCGTGTTTATCACGCTACGTTAAGTCCTCATATGATGGACACAGAACTGGCAGAGCCGCCGAGTTAAGACCCTCACTTGGTATTGATTTGAAGAGAGAATTATGGCATAGATTCCACGTTAGAAAGCCATTTTATGTGCTCCAAAATCGCTCGCTGCTGTCCAGTACAGGGGTGGAATTAATGGAGAATGATTTGCTTCATCAAAGTTTATAAATGCGGGTGCTAAAATACCCGATTAGTCGACGGGGCGTATAAAAAGCACGGCATGTTAAGAATACGAGGCCGCCATCTTGTGGGTGAGACATAGGAAAATGTCATTATTGGGGTTATTTCTTTATTCCTCATTTATTTTCAGTGTCGTGTAATGGTTGATACGGTTTCTGCATCAATGCATAGAAATACCAATAATTGTTATTAACATTACCGGGTATGCTGAGATCAGAACATGGCGGGATTAAGTTCCTTTTTAACTCCAGGAGCCGTTCAGAGTCAGATCGATGAACCCAGTGGGTGTCGGGTATAATGTGGGTTTCAAGTACGATGTGGATATGGATGGGGTAGCACGTGCATGGGTGAGTGGTAGTTACCATGCATGTGGATTAGTGGATCAAACATGAGAGTATAGATGTGTGGTTTCACATGGATAGGATACCACGTGTAAATATGTAGGGTACACTATACACTCACGTCCAAATTAAATTATACCAAGTTAAAATTTATATACATTATAATTGCATTGCATCAACAAAATTAAATGCATTCTATGAGTATAATCCACACACAGACAATTGCATTCTAAGTTACCAACATCGTAAATGAAATAGATCTTGTGAAAAAAATATTTTCATACTACATTTTCATATGCTAAGTAAAATGCACATGCAAAATGGATAAGCATGTCATCTAAGAATATGCAGTGAATCAAAACACATCAAACATACACAGATTACCTACAATTGACACCACACGAGAGCTGTTTGAATGGCGCGGTTGTGAGATATTCATGTCCATATTGCCAGAACGTTTGGTGACGCTCATGCAGCCATCACAAGACTAATGCAACGTTTTAGACAAGGTGGACAGACTGCAGACATGCCTAGGAGTGGGAGACCATGTGTAATAATGTGTTGAAGACCGTTATTTACAGATCATTCACCTCTGCAACAGCTTCATCACCGTGACGTCATCAGGAACGATAACAGTCTGGGGTGTTAGATAGTCTATGTCTAGATCTAATATTTAAAATAATAAAATAAAATTTAAAAATTTAAAAAGAAAAGAAAATTAAACCAAGGGGCCCATAAATATTAGATCTAGACATATCTAACACACCCCCAACACAATCTTTTAATTTAAAAATTTATTTTTTTCAAAATTAAACGAATTTATTAAAAGAAAATAATGGCCCGCTTCAAGAACAAAGTGGCGGACATCCGACTACATCTGGTATTAGGTAGTCTACAATCCGTACTATCCAAAATCTGCGACGATTCTTGCGATTTCTTCCTTTGGTCTTGGATATTTGAGAAATTCCGGCTTGTAAAAAAAAGTACACCCCGGAAATCACGCTGGATGGGTGTACGGGTTTTTTCAAGCCGAAATGTCTCGTAGTGTACGAGAGATTTCGGCTTGTAAAAGCCCGTATGCCCCGGAGATCACGCTGGTAACGAATCTATCCAAAATCGTAATAGATCTACATACTTTTAAGAAAGCTAACTTGCAAATATACATGCAGAATGTCTTTCTAACGTTCGAGTCGAGGGAGCCCCGTGACGTCACAGTGATCATGATGTCACAACACGTAACTACGGCCAAACCGGGGTGTACGAGTTTGTCCAGGACATCTCTCAACCAATCAAATCGCTAGAATCGTCGCATATTTGAGATAACTAATATTACCCGGCAAAACAAACGAAGCTACCGCGATATTGCGTGGTACACATGGGCTCTCGACCAATCAGATTCCTACACATGTATCTGAATGGTAATACATCTTATTTCACTTTGTTACAGGCTTTAGTTTTTATTCAGTAGACTTCCATATGTTTGGCATAGTTTACTTTGGCCGATAGTGTAGATGGGTATGTGTGTTGGGTACCACATAATATGAGTTAAGTGTACAATATGGACAGAGGACCATGTGGGTATTTGGTAACATATGGTACCATTTGTATGGGTGTAGGGATACGACGTGCATGAGTGTCGGGTAGGATACATCTATGGGTGTACTGTATGGATGAGGTATCGCTTGCACTGGTATAGGGTACCACGTTCGAATGTGTGTAGGGTATTACGTGTATGATACAATGCAAGTGGGTGTCGATAGGGATATATAGAGTGCATGGGATAATAAGATTAAACTAATAACCTACTTACATTATTTTATTAACAGATGAACGTTAACAAACGGTAAACTAATGCGGCAGATATTATGCTCGCAAAGAGATTCAGTGTTAGGGACCCCTGTTGTTAACGTTCAATAGTTTTTGTTTAAATCT
The DNA here is from genome assembly GCA_032361225.1 of Lepetodrilus schrolli. Lineage (NCBI taxonomy): Eukaryota > Metazoa > Mollusca > Gastropoda > Lepetellida > Lepetodrilidae > Lepetodrilus > Lepetodrilus schrolli. Next base: position 7,698 of record JAUTBT010046172.1, on the reverse strand, counting down.
GTTAAACAGGTGATTAGCTTAATAACCTTCTGAACAACCCGATCCTGAAGTAAGGTAACCCGTTTTCGTTACATGTTCAGACGCCGTGTCGTTTCTGAGATGCGCTTTATACTAATTCCTGGCCCCGAGGCTAGGAGACGATTCTGAGTACTAGTTCATGTTCAACTCAAAATTACATTGGGATGTGAACACCAAACCTGAGTTGAGCCTGAAATACTAGTAGTCCTGAAAAAAAAGCTTTATAAACAGTATCATTCAACTCTTCGGTGGATGACATGTATACCATATTTCTAATTCGCTGTATGTCTGTAGACTTGATGTTTGTATGTTGTAACGGTGTTCTGGTCAATTTAAAACCATCTGACTGAATGTTGATGTGAAAACGCATGTGATGGCTGCTTCTTCTGAGATTGGCAGACAAATTACTACCGTATTGTTTGTTCAGGTGCAACATGGGACTGAGGTGCCAAGCTCACATGTGGTACAATGCAGGTTTAATTAGTAAGTAATCACGTGGGTTGTAAATGGCGTATCACGATGTTGTACGTTAGTTAGTGTGGGTACCACTTGAACATAGGTCATCGCGTACCATGCACGTGCACGGCTGCGCATGTTATAGCACGTGGTGTTAAGGCATCATATAGATACGGAGTGTATTGTACGGTTAAGGTACCAAATTGTTGTTATGATTATATTTTCATTGAGTTTGATTCATTTATTAATCATAATTATGTTAGAGGATACAGGAAGTAGGTTGCATACAGAATTCACTAGATGCTCTTCCACTATAATAGTCCTGTTCAAGATATTCGCCCGAACAGTTGAACAAATCTAGATTTATGGGTAAGCTTTTCATTGTCTAAGGTAATATTCATATACACTCGTGGGCAAAAGAGTTTGAATGTCGGTGAAAGAAAATCCAAAACCCATGTCCATTATTGAAAGGATGTATTACATTATATTACAATTAATGTCATTGACATTGCATGCAAATAATTAAGTGATTCTGTACAATAGATGAAGTGTGCATGTCTCCGTTTAGTATAACATTTAGTATTAACTTATTTGAAAATGATTTACTTTCGTCTACTGATACTATGGCTAGTCTATGTTTGACAACCATACCAATACGCATTCTGTGGTATTATTTACACAAAGACCTAGCAGTAGAGATCTCCTATTGACGGCGGCACAATGGACACCTGATATCAACTTGAGAAACGTAATACACTGCTCATGATCCGACCTGCTATCAATCACTATCGGCATAAAGCGTGTCGTGTTTTCTTGGCAGTGGCGTGGAGACCGATGGTGGCATACTGGAGGGGTTCACTGATCCTGTTCGACTCCTACGCCTGTCTTCACGGTACAAGATAAGCGAGGGTTATGAGGATTGGGCCACAATCGGAAGTATGACATAGTTTAGGTCATTGAGATGTGAATGGCATATTGTAGCAGGTGGCAGTATGAATTACAAATTGATTTTGATTGTTTCTAGGCGTCCTTTTACAAGAAAGGACCCATGACATTGGTATCGCTCTTTTGTTAAGTAGACAGAAGAACATGATAAATATTTTTACAATGGCTAGTTATCTCAGCTTCAACAAGATCGTTATATTCTATTGGACTCTCACATGGCTTTTTTTAGGTCCATGAGCTGGTGTGAATGTGTTTCATGGTACGATACTAATCAACGGTAAGCCATACTGCTAGGAAATTAGCTAAACACCTGGATTACGAGACTGACTTACCACGGTAATCATATGTCCACCAAAGCGTGGCTCATATATTATAAGATACTGAAGGATTGATTCCTACTGTCACAAGGCACTCAGTGGCCCTCGACTCGTACAGTATTACAACAACGTTGGTTTAACCGAGATCCAGACGTCCTGACACAGAGTTCACCATTGACTCCTGACCCCCACACAGACGATTCTTAACCTGCTTTCAATACATAGGACTTGACTTTGATAGCACTGTGTGAATGAAATGATGAATGCCTGATAACTCGCACGGAGTGTTGCTGCGTTGTGATGGTCTGAGATAAGGATGAACGGACCCCCCTGGGATGTCCGGCCATTGAGTCGCCCAGTCCACGAAGCTTGGTCTGGACTCTGGCAGTCGAAACTGAGGCAAGTTTATCAGCAAACAAACAATCGCTTGGAGAAAACCGCACGGACACAAGTCAGGTGCGCCCATAAACGGATGTTAATATCACAGTTACAATAGGCAAATATAACAGAAAACTGATAAGGGCTTTAGTGATTGTGAGAGTGCGTACACTGTGTAATGTTTCTCTAAAGGTGTATTCCGTGTAAATGCCTCCCACTTCAGGACACGGAATGCGCTTAATTCACTGCATTACCACACCTCATCAACCATTCTTGAGAGCTACCATATCAAATCATGATCATTAGTAGGTCAAATCAAATAAGGTCCATGATGTTATTTACTGGTATATTTATAAGAAGATTTAGATTCACGTTTGTAAATATATAAACTATATAATCAAAAGATGTGCCTTACCCGTAAATGTGGAGCTGGTAAAAATCCTAACAATTCTTGAACTGAGCGCCGGTAGGTTTTCCAAATTTCCCATGAGAACCTGTGTCTTCTTCTCATAGTCTTCATCGGTGACATCTGATGGAACCGTGCTGTCGGTTCCAACACTATCGTTCTCCGCCATCTTCCCGTATTTACGTACGTCTCCTGTTGGTATATCTCTTATAGCGACACACGGTGTCTCATCCCATGTTAAACCACGGTCACAGGAGGCCTCGGAGGTGCACCGTTCCTGCCACAACGTCTTCCGCCGTCTAGACACGGATGTTGGCCTCAAACATGTACCTGCCAACCGCCCAGACTAGCACACCTGAGAGGCACCGAACCGTGGGGATTAGTCGAATTAGCTTACCGTATATTAACGTAACTTGTTGAGGAAAGAAACAATGTAACAAAACTAGGAGATTTGAAGTGTACGGCGTGTAAGCGGAGTTATCAGCAGTATGGTCGTATCGCTGCGGTGGGCTAGTGCGACTTGCGATTCATGTTCCACAAGGAAAGGCAGTCGAAATACAACCGTGTTAATTAACTCAAATTGGTGACAGCGATAAACGAGACCCGTTGCTCACTTGTCCTAAAGCCTGTTTGCGGTTTCTCCTGTCCTCTAACAGTGGTGGTGGCAACTGTAATTACGAGGAATCGATACCACCGGTTATACCAATATGATTTGCATTCGCCGTTCAAATGTGCTACCTGAGCGTTTATGCGCTACCTGAGCGTTAAGCGCCTGTGCAGATGTAACACGCGGGGGATTCTCACGCGGCTCGGCGCGTGAGGGGGGCGTCGTTGTGAGGCCATAGATTCCTTAGATACAGAACACAACACTTAATTACAGCTACTTTAGATGCCGTGTGGGCTACTGGCTCAATTAAATTAAGAAAATATGTAGCAATTGTGTGAACAGTAAGTTAAAACGTAATGTATTAACTTTGAATAAGTGTAAACATTCAGCAAAACCAATGATAAACAGGTACAATAATAGAAAACATATTGCCACTCAATTTCTACCTAATTACTTTAAATCTATTCATCAAGTTCTACTATTCGTCTTTTTAATTATTATTTTTTTTTACTGCGGTACGTGTTTGTCCCAGCTTTTCCGATAGGCCGGTTGATTTTCCTCTCTATCATTCTTGTGCTTTATGCCATTCCTGTTGACGCTCCTTAACTTGACTAGAATGCCATTATGGAAAATGTTAAAAACTTAGTTGTCACCAGAAATTAGTGTGTCCCTCACGTAGAGATTTGCCTCATTAATTTCACTCTGGGTACATACAGGTTAGCTTAACTTGTGAAATATTGCCTCTAACATGATGGCTGAAAATGTGTCGAGTCCTTAAGTTGTATCCCGTAAAGTCATGAACGTGATAAGTGATCGATCATAACCACTTCATGATTTCTTTAAATAATTCCTGTATTCTAGTCCTATATGTCGCGCCTTGGGTATGGGAATTAATACTGAAGTAGACAGAGTAGTCCTGGAAATGATAATGTGAAATGGTACCGGAATGTATATACTCTTCAGCTAGCAACATGTTAGAATATGCACCCGTGAACAGTGTCTGTTTAGGGCATACTACTTGGAGCTGAGAATCTAATACATTAACTAAATACACACACCGTGTGGCAGGACACTTTAACATTTATAAGTAATGATTGTGTGATACGATGTACGATATGTATTGACAACACACCGAATACGTTCCTTAATTGGCCCCAGTTGGTATGCAAGTATTTGGCATTGCAATATACATTATTTTGAATGCTGATAATCCTGAACAAGATATCTGTGTGTATTGAACTGTGATATTGATATAATCCATGAAATTCTGGGTTGGCATTTAATGAGGCAGGAGCACCCTGCTTGTTTCTTTTCACAACTAATTCCAGTTGAACTGAATGTCTGCATTGTATACAGCACATGGAGGCCCAATAGGCACCTGCTTTGCAGTAATTGCAATATAACGCCTTTTAATTAAATTGTTGCGATTATTGTACAAAGGCTACCGAATGTTTGTCAGACATTTTGCGTAGTGTTTGGGAGGCGGTGGCAAGAGTATATATACGTGGGCCTACTAGAATAGACAATAGTGAACTCTGAATGTAACTAAACAGAAACATTATCCAAAGTTGGGATCACTATTATAGCGTTCTAGTATTCAGTGGCCAGAAGCGATGTGCACTGAGCAATAGCTTCGTTTTCCTAATAAACCTTAGTTTGAACATACAATACACAAGAATGAAAAAGAAATATGTTAAAATTGTGCAACATCCTCGACCAGTTGATTTAAGCATGCACCAATCATCATTACTCTCATTAAAACTAATCGATAACTAGGAATATATCTCGCATACAATAGAAATGGTATTTGTCGTTTTTGAAATATGATATTGAGTCTGTCAATGCATAAACATTTAGTTTGGTATCTGATGGCTGAATACCATACGACAGTGGAGAGCCTCTAATGATCGTGTCATCTACAGTTAACTATCAGTGCTAGGTCAGTATGTACAAGGTCTTCAGTTCAGTATTGTGGAATCATAAGAGTACAAGCAGTGAGCGCACCGTGGCGAGATGGGCCCCAGCAGGACGAGGTATCTGACATGCTATCACGAGGTCGACATTTGGAAAGTATTCCTAGCCGTGGCAGCAGGGGGCAATACAAACACGCGGCATCCAACTAGGCTGAAGCTGTTGTCACACCGCTAAGTGCATCATCAATTACGTCGCTTGTTGGAATGATGTACTTTGTAATTAAAGTTTCTTCCTATACCAAATTATCCATTTTGAGAATAGCGAAGCCACTGTACAATGCTCCTATGATAATAGTTTATTGTCACGTTTAATACTTTCCTAAATATTCACACACACGCACGCGCGCGCGCCGCCGCCGCCGCCTATAACTACAATGCCATATACCTTATAGAATTCAAAGATGGCCACTTTCACATGGTCTAATTACCTCATATAAATGGGCCGTTTTGCATTTAACCCGGGTTAAAAAATAGCACATGGGTAAAAGTTAGACAAATATAACCTACCTAGGTAGGTTACATTTGAATTTGACCCTGGTTCAAAGTGAAATTATGCATTTTTCTCCATGTAAACAGTTCTAGGGTGTTTGACCCGGGATATTTCTATGGCACTTATTGTTTTGATTTATCAAAACCAGCAACGGGACTATTTGTATACACCTCTGTTGTTTATATGCAAAGTATATTATTCAGCTAATTTGCTGTTTAATACAAAATCTAACATGACTTTTATGAATAACCTCCAACGATTGGCCAAAATGTGTCACGCGTTCGGTGTTTATTTCAATTTAGAAAGTATCAATTCACTATTTATACTTCTAAATTATAAACAGTAGACCTTTATCCCCTAAATATGTTGCTTAATTATTTCGAAATTTGTTCGAGATATTTGTTACTAAAGAGAGTTGTACTTTAGCTTAAAGTCCAATTCTGGATAGTAGATACACAAACATATTATTTTCTTCTTAAAACATTACTTGAATTACCAGAGAACGTTATTTTATAGTTTTCAAATTAGCCTTTACTTAAGCAAATATACTAATTGATTCATATGTATCAGCTATTTGGCATACCATCTATGACCAAACGTAAATAAGCAGTTTAATTTTAATTACATTAATTATGTTGTACCCTATGTAACACGCATACTCAACATAATAGAAGAAATGTTTTAAACATGTATCATACTATTTGGGGTTATTAATTGGTATACAATGGATATTGTTCGCAGTTAGTTATTCTTAATATTTATTAGCATTTCATAGTAATTTTATGCAATAGTCATCTTCGGATGGCTTTGCCAAATTATCATCTTGTATTATTCAGGTATCCCTATTGTGGTTTTGCACCTGGTGCATCTCCGAAAAGTCACATTTCTGTATTCAAACTCAGGTGTTAAATATACGTATAGTTCGCATTTCAAATCACCACTTTTATGCAACATGTGCCTGCGTTCATGTTTTAATTGGAGATCAACCAAATCTATTATACCTGTATAAATTCGGGGATGGATTGTCTACGATATATAGACGTCATCTGTAGATTTAAATACTGCGAGATATAAATGATACCGGAACATTAAAGGCATACAATCACAGATTAAGTTGTCGTTTTGGACCGAATTAGAGTTTAAAATGCAAAGTACATGCAAATAGCATACACATAATCGCTTTTGTACATCCAAATATCCTGTAGGATAGGTACAATTCCATTGCAGTTTACATTTCCGGTAAAACCCGGTAATTGGTAATGTATTGTAATATCTCAATTTTCTATATTTTAATAGACTAAGGGGGATAACTCTAATAATTTAACACGGTCAAAATAACCATTCACGATCTCTGGTACCAATAAAGCCAATAAAAATATTACTATATTAAATATTGAAAACCAGTGGTATATGCGACAAATGTAGCTGGTTACCCAATATACTTGTGTAGAAACATACGTTCATGTAAAGATACATTTGACCATGAAATATGTAATCAAACACGTGATTGTAGGCCTTTAAACTATACTAGAAGTACCATAACTTGAAAGTCCTATGACGTGGTAGGCCGTAACCACAAACACAACACCTTGGTAACCGTACCTAACTATTTACATTCATGAACTTCATCACTGGACCACAGATACTCTCTCGCTAGTATAGCTCAAATTGATAACAACTATGCCAATCGACAAAAGTAACACGATCTTTATTTCAATTCATTCATTTGTATTTGGCACAACTGAAATTGTATAAACTTGTACGATATTGGACGGACGGGTACACGCAGACTTGAGTAAACATACAGTATGCGACTAGTATAACTGTACAGTGACTGGCAGGTAAAACAGTCCCAGGTATTCACAGTACTCCATGGCAAGTGCCAGTATAATCTTAGAGACACAGAAGCAACCGTATTGCCTGTATGGACACAACATAATATATATATATTACTAGTGTGTAGGACCAATTCATTGACTTAGGACGGCAGGACAGGGGCTTGGTGATATAATAGTAATATATATATAATATATATATATATATATATATATATATATATATATTATTTAAAAAAAAAGTATTATAGATATTCTAAATCTAAAAAAAAG